>JAVHYY010000369.1:0-72500 GCA_035221665.1 Okamejei kenojei | reverse complement strand
CATCTATGGAGCGAAAGGAAATAGGCAACGTTTCGGTCAGAAGAAGGGTTTCGGCCCGAAACGTTGCCTATTTCCTTCGCTCCATAGATGCAGCTGCACCCGCCGAGTTTCTCCAGCACTTTTGTCTACCTTCGATGTTCCAGCATATGCTGTTCGTTCGTAAAAACATCTTATACACCGGTATGTAGCTATCTAGCTATCAATCCAGTTATTTCTCTATTTAACTATCTATCTGTCTGGCTATCTACATAGCTATGTAGCTATCTAGATGGCTATCCAGATATTTGCTACCTGTGTAGCTAACTAACTGACTACGTTGTTACCGCGTTATCTAGCTGTATAACTATATACAGTAGCTGGTTGGTATAATTGTGTTAACGGCACAGATGTAGCCAATGGGCTTTGTAGCTGTCAGAGTCTGATGTATGTGTCTCTCTTATCCAGGAGTCCCTGGGATGTGGGTGATGGCATCTCCCGTGAACCTGTTCTGGCGGAGGGCGAACTGCAGTGCGTGCAGGCCGCGTGCTAGACATGATTTAATAGCCTCCCGAATCAATTCATGATGGTAGATGTCAAGGGCACAGTGCGGTTGTCCTTTGGGCACGATATCTTGCTTTACTTCGGGTTAGGGATAATGGTGGTCTTCTTGAAGCAGGTGGGTACCTCAGAACGGAGTAGGGATATATTAAATACGTAGTAGGGAGAGATTAAAGATGCTCCCGGGAGGCGGATTTCGTGTGGATTGAATAAGTGCGGTGGCCAGGAATCGAACTCCAGCCGACTGCTGGGAGGGAGCTGATATGTTACCATCTGCTACTGAAGAAAGGAAACGCAAACAGTGTTTTTTTCATAGTCGGGTAGCAAAGTAGTAGCAGACGTATAAATATATATTTAAAATTAATGTTTTTCACACTGTGGATGTTGGATATACTGAAGGAATGCCAGATGAGGTAGTTGAGGAAGGTCAAAAAAATTCAAATAAACTTTTGGACAGGTAGATAGGGGAGGATTAGAGTGGATTGAACTCGGCAAACATTCAAGCTTTGATGGAATATTTTAGATGGTGTGGTCGAGTTGGGCCACAGGGCGTTTTAGTACTGTATGACGTTATGACTCTTGGCGGTGCATGACTTTTCTCCATCATGTTCTGTGTATGTTTGAGTATTGTGTTGAAATAGGGCGCTACATTTCAGCAAAGCTGTAATAGCTTCAGAGAGCGGGTATAAACGAATAACTGATGGGGCAAGAGGATTTTCATCCGATTATACATTGAAGAAACAGGCGTGACTCCGTATGAATCTATTGTCGGGACATGTTGGGATCTGCCCTAGATTTATGGAGAATTCTGCAATATGCTAAATTCTGCTAAAGAGAGCAGGAAGTTGCACTCGTAGGTTCACCGTTTAAACGGGAATATTAGAGGGGCGGGAATTCCATCCCAGACCCAACGACTATTGTGGGTGAGTCAATAATAATTTATCATTGAGCCCCTTTTACCGCAATTCACCATTCATTATTATTCTTATTAATTTGGCTATTCATTTGAATCTGAACGAAATCTCCAACGTTCTCGGGAGACGGGCTTCACTTGGATCGGGTCAACTGCGGAGAACGGGAATCAAATTCCGGCCGAGATGTTGGGAGGCAGCTGGTTTGCCACCATCGTCTGCTGAAGAAAGGAGACAACGAGTAGGACCTTTTATATTCAGATCCGGGAAGTGGATTATTGGTGATGTGACGTAGCGAATTAACCAACATACACTCGGAACCTGCAAGTTTTCCATAAATGACTTATTGATGGATTCGTGCCCGTTCGCAGGCAGTTCTCTTGCCGTCCACCTGATGTCCCCATCATTGAAAGCTGCAATTTGCACAACACCCGGTAATTAATGAATCAGAGCTTCATTGTTTGAGGAGCCAAGAACAGAACTTCCAACCGATCAAATGATTCAAAGGACCTTTATTGTCACAAGTACCAATTAAGATGCAGTGATATACGAATTACCACACAGCCATACGCAACAAATGCAACAAGACACACAATTACATACAATTTAACATTCCTCACATTCCTCACATTCCTCACTATAAAGCGAGGCAACAAATCTTCCTCATTATATTCCCGCGGACGGGCCACTGAAATCATCAGCAGTCCGGGCGATCGAAGCCCGCAGCCCACGATCCAAGACCCCGTCGGGGTGATCATAACTCCCGCGTCGGGGCAATTGAAACTCCCTCCGTGGCATGGAGCTCCCGAGTCGGCCGCTTCTTACCAGAGACAGCGGGCTCCATGATGTTAAAGTCCACAGGCCCCGTGGTTGGAGCTTCGATCGCCGCAAATGGATCGCAAGCTCCTGCGATATTAAAGTCCCGCAGACTCCCGCGGCTAGGAGCGCCGGATCAGTTTCGACGATAGGCCGCCAACTGCACGATGTTAGGCCACAGTGCAGTCGGAAATACGATACAGAAAAAAATGCATCTCCGTCGAAGTAAGAGAGTGAAACAAAGATTATCCAACCACCCCCGCCCCATAACCCCACATAAACCAAACCAAAGAACACTAAAACATATGTTTTGACACATTAAAAATAACAAAAAAGAAGAAAGGACAGATAGACTGGTGCCTAGGTCAGTTCGCGAATAATATTGAAAGTAAGAACAGAATCTAACTTTATTGTATGCGTTTAGCAATGTGTACATGTATGCGCAGAAGGATTGGGTGGTTGGCTTTCTAAACTCCGGGAACGACGTATATTTCCCCATCTTCCACTGAATGTCGATTTCAGCACCAACAGTCCTCAGTCAGTGATCCCAGATGACACCTCCTCCAGGATAAGACCAGAGCCCAGCAAGTATTGGCTTTCAGTCCGCTACTGTACCCCATTTACACTCGCCACCGTGCGGCCAAACATGGCACTTATTGTATCTACACTTCACGCTGCCTCGGAGAGAGGGAGAGAGGGAGAGAGGAAGAGATGGAGAGAGGGAGAGAGGGAAAGAGGGAGAGAGGGAGAGAGAGAGAGAGAGAGAGAGAGAGAGCGAGAGAGAGGGGGGGAGAGAGGGAGAGAGGGACTTTTGAATCAAACACAGTCAGACCTAGTAAAGCATTTATTCCTTCCAAACACAGTCGGGAGAGAGAGAGTGAGAGAGAGCGAGAGAGGAAGAGAGGGAGAGAGAGAGAGAGAGAGAGAGGGGGGTGGGATGGAGAGAGGGGGGAGAGAGAGAGGGGGGGAGAGAGGGAGAGAGGGACTTTTGAATCAAGCATAGTCAGACATAATAAAGCATTTATTCCTTCCAAACACAGTCGAGAGAGAGAGAGAGAGAGAGAGAGAGAAGGGGAAAGAGAGAGAGAGAAGAGAGAGAAGGGGAGGGAGAGGGGGAAGGAAAGAGGGGAGAGGGGGAAGTAATGGATGGGGAGAGAGAGAGGGAGGGGGAGTGTGGGGAGATGAGGGAGAGGGTAACAGAGGAGGGGGTGATGAAACCTCGTGACCCCGGCGTGTGGGGACGACAGCTTCAATAAACTATCGGCCGCCACCCGCGTCAGTATCCGTCTCTCTCGCGTGTGGCGTGTGCGTGCGTATGTGTGTGTATGTGCCGTGTGTGCGTGCGTGTGTCCGTGTGCCTTGTCAAGTCAGGTTTATCCGTCACATACACATATGATATTTGCAGTGAAATGAAAAGTGGCCAAAGCTCGCGGATTGTGCAAACAAACAGACCAATTCCAACGTATAGGAGCAGGGAGGATCTACTGCAGTTGTACAGGGCCTTGGTGAGGCCACACCTGGAGTATTGCGTACAGTTTTGGTCTCCTAATCTGAGGAAAGACATTCTGATCCCTTTAGCCGCAAGGGCCACTTCTAACTCCCTCTTAAATATGGCCAATGAACTGGCCTCAACTACCTTCTGTGGCAGAGAATTCCACAGACTCACCACTCTCTATGTGAAAAATGTGTTTCTCATCTCGGTCCTAAAAGACTTCCCCCTTATCCTTAAACTGTGACCCCTTGTTCTGGACTTCCCCAACATCGGGAACAATCTTCCTGCATCTAGCCTGTCCAACCCCTTAAGAATTTTGTAAGTTTCTATAAGATCCCCCCTCAATCTTCTAAATTCTAACGAGTACAAGCCAAGTCTATCCAGTCTTTCTTCATATGAAAGTCCTGCCATCCCATGAATCAGTCTGGTGAACCTTCTCTGTACTCCCTCTACAGCAAGAATGTCTTTCCTCAGATTAGGAAACCAAAACTGTACGCAATACTCCAGCTGTGGTCTCACCAGGGCCCTGTAAAACAGCAGTAGAACCTCCCTGCTCTTGTACTCAAATCCTTTTGCTATGAATGCTAACATACCATTTGCCTTTTTCACTGCCTGCTGCACCTGCATGCCTACTTTCAATGACTGGTGTACCATGACACCCAGGTCTCGCTGCATCTCCCCATTTCCTAATCTGCCACCATTCAGATAATATTCTACTTTCCTGTTTTTGCCACCAAAGTGGATAACCTCACATTTATCCACATTATACTGCATCTGCCATGCATTTGCCCACTCACCCAGCCTATCCAAGTCACCTTGCAGTCTCCTAGCATCCTCCTCACAGCTAACACTGTCCCCCAGCTTCGTGTCATCCGCAAACTTGGAGATGTTGCATTCAATTCCCTCGTCCAAATCATTAATATATATTGTAATTAGCTGGGGTCCCAGCACTGAGCCTTGCGGCATCCCACTAGTCACTGCCTCACCACCCTGAAAATGACCCGATTACCCCTACTCTTTGCTTCCTGTCTGCCAGCCAGTTCTCTATCCACATCAATACTGTTCCGCCAATACCGTGTGCCTAAGTCCTAATGGCCTCTGGGAAGAAACTCCTTCTCTTCCTCTCCTGTTTTCACAGCACGGCAGCGGAGGTGTTTGCCCAACTGTAGCAGCTGGAACAGTCCGTTGCTGGGGGGGAAGGGGTCCCCCATAATGCTGCCAACCCAACCCAACCCTCTCCAACCCAACCCACCCCAACCCAACCCTCCCCAACCCTACCCAACCCAATTAAACTCTGGCCCCTGGTTCTGCACTCCCCAAACATCGGGAACATGTTTCCTGCCTCTAGCGTGCTCAAACCCTTAATAATCTTGTATCTATATTACTGAAAGTCTCATCTTGACCACTGTTGTTCTGCATATTGAATTTAGAAAAAACGCTGCCACTTCTGGCTGTGATTTTTGGCCATCTTACTCACAGTCCCCCTCCGCTGCGCAGGACAAGAGGATTTTTCCCATCGATGAAAAGTGAGAGAGTTATTAATGTTTAAAAAATGTTGAGATTCTCTCTCCTGAAGGCCACGCCCCTTCCGGCGGACTATAAAACCCGGAGGTGTGGAGGTGCCTCGTTCTCTGCAAGATGGGGGAGCGAGAGTTCACGGCTCTTAGTCTGAGTTGTGAATAACACTGAACACATGTCTACTAAACTGTGTGTGTGGTTTTACTGACCAGTCAGTGCCCTTAATGTGGTTTGACAAAGCAAAAGTGTTTTTTGGTTTGAGAATGCAAAAGTTGCCTTGCCTGATTGAAACGTTGGTTTGAGAATGCCTTGCCTAATTGAAAAGATGATTTGAGAATGCCTTGCCTAATTGAAAAGATGATTTGAGAATGCCTTGCCTAATTGAAAAGATGATTTGAGAATGCCTTGCCCAATTGAAAAGTGGGCTTGAGAATGCAAAAGTTCCCTTGTCTAATTGAAAGGATGGTTTGAGAATGCTAAAATTGCCTTGTGTCATTGAAAAGTTGTTTTGAGAATGCCTTGCCTAATTAAAAAATTGATTTAAGAATGCCTTTTCTAAGTGAAACGCTGGTTTGAGAATGCCTTGCCTAATTGAAAATTTGATTTGAGAATGCCTTGCCTATTTGAAAAGTTGGTATGAGAATGCCTTGCCTAACTGAAAAGTTGATTTGAGAATGCCTTGCCTAATTGAAAAGTTGGTTTGAGAATGCAAAAGTTGCCTTCCTCCTCTCCCATTCCCTCTCCCTTCTCTCTCTCTCTTGCTCTCTCTCTCTCTCTCTCTCTCTACGCTCTCTCTCCCCCTCTCCCTGTCCCTCTCCCCCTCCATTTCTCTCTCCCCTCTCCCTCCCCTGAGTTATTAGATCTCGTTTTTACCTGTAGATAATTCCGTGATCGCGATCTCAGCCGCGTAAAACCTGCAGATAGAGAGAGAGAGAGAGAGAGAGAGAGAGAGAGAGAGAGAGAGAGAGAGAGAGAGAGAGAGAGAGAGAGAGAGAGAGAGAGGGGAAATGGGGCGCGGGGGAGAGGGGGAGAGGGGAGAGTTGTGTTAGTTTAGTTTAGTGAGCAGGCAGGGAGGGGAGAGAGGGAGAGGGAGGGAATATAATACAATTTATTTGTTGTCACTTGACCTCATTGAAGTTCAAATAAAATTGGTTTCTGCAGTTGTACAAACGAGAAAAGAACCAAGACACAACACAACTGACACAGGGATCCATCCCAGTGAATCTCATCCTCACAGTGACCCCTTGTCCTGGACTTCCCCAACATCGGGAACAATCTTCCTGCATCTAGCCTGCCCAACCCCTTAAGAATGTTATAAGTTTCTATAAGATCCCCCCTCAATCTTCTAAATTCCAGCGAGTACAAGCCAAGTCTATCCAGTCTTTCTTCACATGGAAGTCCTGCCATCCCAGGAATCAGTCTGGTGAACGTTCTCGGTACTCCTTCAATGGCAATAATGCAATTCCTTACATTACAAGACCAAAACTGTACGCAATACGCCAGGTGTGGTCTCACCAAGACCCTGTACAACTGCAGTAGAACCTCCCGGCTCTTGAACTCAAATCGCCAACATTACATTGGCTTTCTTCACTGCTACTGCACCTGCATGCCTACTTTCAATGACTGGTGTACCATAGGTCTCGTTGCATCTCTTTTTCCTAATCGACCACCATTCATTAGTCACTTTAAGCCACCAAAGTGGCTTCATCTTGTCACCTGCACAGCATCCTCCTCACAGCAAGCTTCGTGTCATCCTCAAACATGGAGATGTTGCATTCAATTCCCTCGTCCAAATCATTAATATATATTGTAATTAGCTGGGGTCCCAGCACTGAGCCTTGCGGTACCCCACTAGTCACTGCCTGCCATTCTGAAAAGGATCCGTTTACTCCTACTCTTTGCTTTCTGTCTGCCAGCCAGTTCTCTACCCACATTAATACTGAATCCCCAATACCGTGTGCTTTAAGTTTGTATATATAATCATAACTTATGTGAGACCTTGTCGAAAGCCTTCTGAAAGTCCAGATATAACACATCCACTGGTTCCCCCTTATCCACTCGACTAGTTACATCCTCGAAAATTCTATACGTTTCGTCAGACATGATTTACCTTTCATAAATCCATGTTGAATTTGTCCAATGATTTCACCACTTGCCAAATGTGCTGCTATCCCACCTTTAATATCTGACTCTAGCATTTTCCCACTACCGATGTTAGTCTAACTGGTCTGTAATTCTCCGCTGTAATTCCCCGAGAGAGAGAGAGAGAGAGAGAGAGAGAGAGAGAGAGAGAGAGAGAGAGAGAGAGAGAGAGAGAGAGAGAGAGAGAGAGAGAGAGAGAGAGAGAGAGAGAGAGAGAGAGAGAGAGAGAGGGAGAGAGAGAGAGAGGGGAGAGAGAGAGAGAGAGAGAGAGAGAGAGAGAGAGAGAGAGAGAGAGAGAGAGAGAGAGAGAGAGAGAGAGAGAGAGAGAGAGAGAGAGAGAGAGAGAGAGAGAGAGAGAGAGAGAGAGAGAGAGAGGTTGTGTTTTCTTCTCAGCTCTGCGGTTGAGAAGGATTGAAGCAGCCTTTCAAGGATTTTGCTGTTGGAGAAGGAACAGAGGCAGAGGGGCTTCATAGTTTAACTTATCGTTGGACTGTTGAAACTTTCCTCTGGTCTAGGATTCCACTACTAGTGCGAAAATTCCTGCGTTTTCTCTACATTGTCGAGGGTGCGGTTGTCGTTGGCGGACTGCCAAGAGTGCCTGGAGATCGAGGGCACGAAGATTGCGGTGTCTTTGTCTTTTTTGCACCGTTTCTCTGCCCTAAATTCATTTTGCACAGTGCGGCTGCCTGGCTTAATGTGAAGAAGGTACTTTTGCTTCTGGCTCGACTGGGATAGAGCTTCCCAAAAGCTGCTCTCGGCTGTGGACGAACTTGGGGACTTTCCTGCTTCAGCTGGAGGTTTCTGCTTTCTGCTGCCTGTCTTTGACTGTGACTGTTTCTGGAACTTAACTTGGAGCTGAGCTGCTGGGGTGCCTGGAGCTGATTTGTGCCTCTGTCAGGATGGCGATGGCTGGGGCGCGGCCGAAGGTCCGGACCTACGCAGTGGCAACAGCGGCGGGTACGAGGCCATCTGAGCATGAGCCTCATGTTGACTTGGACTGGGACGGGTTTGGTATCTCGGTTCAAACTGGGCCTATGATGTCAAGGGGAGACGTTACAAAGGCCTTGAATGACCTTCTTGGGAGGGGAGCTATTGTCTCTTCCGAGCTCGAAAGAGGAAAGGTTGAGGTGATACTAAAGACCCGGGAGGGTGTGGCCCGAGCATTGGAGCTGGGGGTTTCAGTGAGGGGGGTCCACATACAGGTGGATCCGTGGGTATCCAGGGTGAGACCGGTTCTCCTGCGGAGTTGCCCCACATGTATTCCAGACGCATCACTTATTCCACACCTGTCTAAGTTTGGGGAGGTGCGGTCTAAGTGCTTTAGGCTCATGCACCCTGGGGGGGACCCAGAGGAAAAAGGGGTCTTCAGTTTCAAGAGGAGGGTGTTCATGAAGGTGGGTGAGGGGGATGGCGCTGAGGGGAGTTTCGAGGTGGAGTATAGGGGTCTCCCTAGAACCGTGCGTTGGAGTTGGGGAAAGGCACGGTGTCATGCGTGCGGTGAATTTGGACATCTCCGGAGGGAGTGTCCTATTCGCGGGGTCACTGCGAGAAGTTCTAGCGCAGCAGCCCAGGGATGCGCTGCTGGCCCATCCGGCGTGGCCCGTCAACCCTCAGTGGCGCGGGGTGGTACTGCTGACCCGGCTAGGGCTGCCAGCTCTGCCTCGGTGATCCAGGGCGGCAGTAATAGCCCATCTGGGCCTGCAGGTTCTGCCTTGGGGACCCAGGGCAGCGATAGCCCCCGCCCCCCATGTCCTGAACCTGTGATGGCGGCTGAAGGAGGGGCACAGTGGGAGGGGGGTGAGGAAGGGGGCAAGTGGGAGAAGCAGAGGCAGGAGAAGAAGAAGGACAGGAGAAAGTCCGCCCGAGCGAGTAAAACGGGAGCGGGTGTGCACCTGCCAAGTTCTGATACCACCCAAGGGGTGCCTGCCAGCTCCAGTGAGGTGCAGTTTGCACCTGTCGTGGTCCAGCAAGGAGCTGAGGTGGTTCAGACGGGGGCAGGGAAGCTAAAACATGCGGGTGGTAAAGTGGCTGGGGAAAGTGTGGAGGCCGAAGACACTTCTGTTATGGAGGTCACCATACTGCCACATGTTAGCGGGACAAAAAGGAGGTTAGTGCCTGGCGAGGAAGAGCAAGGGCGTGGGTCCAAAGTGAGGGGGATGTCTTTCTCCAGACCTTCCACCACTGATGTGGTTGGTGGTCTTGAACAGGTGTCCTCCGGGTCGGAGGTTGGGCCTCTATCTCAGGGATCTTCCGCGAGTACTATAAGACCATGTGATGCGGTTGACTCCTCTGGTGGTGTGTCCTCGGAGCGGGAGGATGCCCCTTCATTTCAGGGGACCTCTGAGGGAGTTATCTCATCGGGTGTTGAGGTTAGCTCCCCTGGGTGTGTGTCCTCTGGGTCGAAGGAGGTACCCTCGTTTCAGAGACCTACTGAGGGTGTTGGCACGCCAGATGATGGGGTTAGCTCCCCTGGTAGTGTGCCCCCTGAGACGGGGGATGAGCAGAGTCAGCCGAAGGGGGAGGTTCAGGGGCATTGGTGTACCACTCTGTGCTCCTTATCAGAGCCAATGCCCTGGTGCTGGGGGGTGTGCTGCCTCTCAGGCTGAGTCGGCAGGGGAGAGTTTAAAGGCAAGAGGAGATTCTCTGGGTGTTGCCTGTGGAGGGGTTACTCTGGGTGCTGTGGAGGTCGGGTCTGTTTCGGGTCGTGATCCTCCTTCAGTTTCCGAGGGTGCCAGTGTACCACAGGCCCTGGGGGTGCCTCTTGTTTTTTCTTCCCCAGGCCCAGATGTGGAGGGTGATGGGAGAGTGCAGGAGCCCAGCCAGTCAGTGGGCTGCTTGTTGCGGTCAGGGGTGTCGGGACCCTTCCCTGGCATTGATCCTGGGGGTGGTGGCATGCCGGAGGAGGGGGAGAGTGATGGGGCCAGTTTGTGTAGCGGGATTAGTGAACTTTCCGAGAGTTCTGGTTTTTCAATTTTTGATAACGACCCTGGGAGCTGCACTGGTAAGCTTGTTGTTTCAGGTGCGAGTGGGTTGGCCGAGTGCCCAGACTCCAAGGCCGTGTATCATGCAACAGTAATCTGTGAGGTGCGAGAGTTCCTAAAAGCAAGTCATACTCTCAGAACAAAAAAGGAGGCTGCAAAGAAACTGTGGGAGGATTGGCCAGCTTTGATTAAGACTCTCAAAGGCTATCCTTGGCAACAAGGACAACGATCTTCCTGACTCTGAGAAGAGACAGTTTGGGGACTTTTTGGAGTTCCTCAGAGAGAGAGTCTAGGCGGAGTGTGAGGATCTCAATTTAGTGTGCCTGCACATTCACAGTAGCTACATTAAATTTAAACGGGAGTAGAGAGAGTTTTCGCAGATTTCAGCTTTTATCAGTCCTTAGAGAGGGGAAATTTGCGGTGTGTTTTCTGCAAGAGACGCATACTGTTGTTAGTGATGAACCCACCTGGCGACTGGAGTGGGAAGGGGGGGTCTACATGAGCCATCTCAGCACGAACTCGAGTGGGGTGGCCTTTCTGTTGGCCCCGAATTTTCTGACAAATGTTTTAAAAGTGCAAGAAGTTGTGCCAGGACGTTTGCTCCATCTGGCCGTGAGCCTGGATGGCATGCCGTTGCATTTCATTAACGTGTATGCCCCTAGCTCCGGCACGATGCAGGCCGGCCTACTTCAGGATGTAACTGCTCTGTTGAGCACAATTGATAGGGGAGAGTGTGTCTTCCTTGGTGGGGATTTTAATTGCACACTTGAGGCGCGAGACCGTTCTGGTACTCAGTGTGCCCCTGCTGTAGCGAAGAAGCTGAGAGGGTTGATTGAATCCTTTGAGTTGGTTGATGCCTGGCGGAACCTCCAACCTGATTCCACTGCTTTTTCGCGGAGGTCTGAGGGTGGTGGTTCCTGCATTGATCGAATATATATTTCACGAGCGTTTGTTTCCCGTGTCTCGGCGGCCTCAATGCGGCTGGTGCCGTGCTCGGACCACTGTCTGGTGCGTGTGGATTTCAATCCAGCGTGCGCTCGGGCTGGGTCCGCGTACTGGCACTTTAACAACAGGCTGCTGGAGGATCGGTGTTTCCGGGAAGCATTCAGTCGGTTTTGGGGGAAGTGGAGAGAGAGGCAGAGGTGCTTCTCTTCCCTTAGGCAGTGGTGGGATGTGGGGAAAGCTCACATCCGTCTCTTTTGTAAGGATTATACGTGGGGGTCGACCGGAAGGCGGGACTCAGCGGTCGAGAGGCTTGAGAGGGAGATACTGGACGCAGAGTCTCGTCTGGGTCGGTTTGGTGAAGACTCCTGCGAATGGGGAGAGTTTCAGATGAAGAAGGAAGCTTTGAGGAGCCTGCTGCTTGAGCGGTCCCGAGGCGCTTACGTGAGGTCGCGGGTCCAGATGCTGCGCGATCTGGACCGAGCTTCGCCTTTCTTTTTCTCTCTGGAGAAGGGGCGGGGAGCTCGCAAACAGCTCGTGGAGCTGCTCGCAGACGACGGCTCCTCTGTCACTGATCCAGAGAGGATCAGTGCCTTGGTCAGGTCCTTTTATGGGTCCCTGTTCACTGCGGATGGATTCAACAGGGAGGCTCAGCGAGATCTGTGGGAGGGTCTGCCGACTGTAGATAGGGGGGTGGCAGTTCTTCTTGATGGCCCCTTATCTTTGGAGGAGTTGACTCGTGCCCTGCATCAGCTCAGGAGCGGTAAGTCCCCTGGGATGGATGGGCTGACGGTAGAGTTTGTTAGAGCGTTCTGGGATGTTCTTGGTGGAGATTACATGTTGGTTCTGGGGGAGAGCCTGGCGACCGGGGAGATGCCCCTCTCGTGGCGTAGGGCAGTTGTTGTCCTGCTGCCCAAGAAGGGTGAACTCCGCTTGTTGAAGAACTGGCGCCCGGTCTCTCTCCTATGCACAGAGTATAAAGTTTTTGCACGGGCAATGGCAAATCGCCTGGGCTCCGTGCTGTCTCAACTGATTCATCCTGACCAGTCCTATACAGTCCCTGGCAGGTCCATTCAGGATAACATCCACCTGGTAAGGGACCTGATTCATCTAGCCCAGGGCACTGGTCAGCCAGCTGCTTTTCTGTCTCTTGATCAGGAGAAGGCTTTTGATAGGGTGGAACATGAATACCTTTTCGGGACGTTGCAAGCGTTTGGGTTTGGGCCGCATTTCGTGGCCCGGGTCCGGCTTTTGTACACTGCAGTGGAGTGCCTTGTGAAGGTTAATGGTGCGTTGTTGTCTCCTTTTCATTTTGGGAGGGGGGTCCGTCAGGGGTGCCCCATGTCGGGTCAGTTATACTCGGTCTGTGTGGAGCCGTTCCTGTGTCTTCTTCGGAGGAGGTTGACAGGCCTGGCCCTACCTGGCCCGGGGGTGGAGGTGGTTCTTTCGGCGTATGCCGATGATGTACTCCTTATGCTCACTGATCCTGGTGACCTGCGGAGGATGCGTGACTGCCAGGAGATTTTCTCGGCTGCATCTTCTGCTAGGATTAACTGGAGTAAGTGTTCTGGACTTTTAGTGGGTGAGTGGCAGGTAGACTCCCTGCCAGAGGAGATGGTAATGTTTGCGTGGAGTACCACGCACCTCCTCTATCTGGGGGTGTACCTGAGTCCCACTGAGGATGCTTGGCCGGCAAACTGGCGGGAGTTGGAGATGAAAGTGATCGCCCGGTTGGGGCGCTGGTCAGGCCTGCTTGGAGTTCTTTCCTTTCGTGGGAGGGTGCTGGTCATAAACCAGCTGGTGGCCTCCATGTTATGGTACCGGCTGGCTACTCTTGTGCCGCCCTCTATTTTTGCAACTGCTTTACAGAAGAAGTTGGTAGATTTATTTTGGGGAAATAGGAAGCACTGGGTTTCCGCGGCGGTCCTGAGTCTCCCGTTAGAGGAGGGCGGCCAGTCCTTGGTATGTGTGCGTACCCAGGTGGCAGCTCTCCGCCTCAGGACTCTGCGGAGGTACATGTACGTAGAGAACCCACCCAGATGGCACGCTCTGGCCACGTATCTTTTCCGTCGGGGTCGTTGTCTAAGGGGGGTCTCACGGCTCCCGGTGGCGGGTATCAGTCGACCCGCCCTAAGGGGCTTGCCTGTCTTCTACCGGGATGTGCTAAGAGTGAGGAATTTGGTTGTTTTCAGCCAGCGTGTTGTTCCACGAGGGGAGGGGGTTGTCGTGGCTGCGGGAGTGGCCGGTCCTCACCCTGTCATGGCGGGTGTCGAGGAGAGGCGAGTGCCTAGAGTGGTTCTGATAGAGCTTACCCCCGCTCCGTCAGATCTGCTCATCGGGCCTAGGATCCGGGATATTTCTCGGGTGCCGGTTCCACACAATCTAAGCCGCCTTTCTGAGATGACCAGCTTGCCATTTCGTGATGCGAAGAGACGCACACTGTACAGGATGCTCCTGCACATTCTGCACCTCCTTACCTTCGTCTCCCGTCCCGATACACCATGGCGGACGGTGTTACCACCTGAAGGCGGGGGAGGTCCTCAGTGGGGGTCCTTCTATAAGCGAGTTGTTCCCCTTTACATTGGGGACCTGGGGTGGAGACTGTTGCACAGAGCGGTGGTTTGTAATAAACTTTTGAGTCGGTTCACGGGTTCGTCCGCAGCATGTATTTTCTGTGGCGAGCAAGAGACCGTGTTCCACGTGTATATGGAGTGTGAGAGGCTACTGCCCCTGTACCAATATCTGAAGGGGTTGTTCCTCAAGTTCTGGTTGCATTTTAGTCCCACGATTCTAGTGTTCGGACACAAGGCAGGGAGTGGGGAGAGCCGAGTGGGGGAGGGGAACTTCCCTGTCGGTTTGCTCCTGGGCCTGGCCAAGATGGCCATTCGCGGGTCCAGGCAGCGGGCGGTCGATGGTCAGGCTAGAGTCGGCTGCCTGCCCCTTTTCCGGGCCTACGTCCGTGCACGTGTGTCCCTGGAGCGGGAACATGCGGTGTCCACGGGGACTCTGGAGGCCTTCCGTGGGCGCTGGTCACCGCGTGGGGTTCAGTGTATTGTGAACAATGATTGTATTGTTGTACTATAATGGTTTTTATATAGTGCCATTTTTGATTATGGTTTGATGTGTTGTATTATATGATTGTGTCAATAAAGTTTTTGAAACAAAAAAAAAAAAAAAAAGAGAGAGAGGGGGGAGACTGAGAGGGGGGGCAAAGAGAGTGTAAAATAGGGAGAGTGTAAAATAGGGAGTATAAAGAGGGAGAGAGGGATAGAAGTGAATAAATGATGTAGAAAGTTACTCTAGCACCGATGAGATATCACACAGATACATTGATCACTGACGAATTATGGCACCAATTTAGAGGCGGGGGGGCCCAGTCAAACATATAGAATAGTGAAAATTGGGCTTCAAGTGCATGTGTAGAGGATGTTTCCTCTAGTCTGAGGGTCTACGACTAGAGGTCATAACCTCAGCTTTAATGGGCGTTAATTTAGGAAGGAGATGAGTATAATTTTCTTTCCTCAGAGTGTGTTAAATCTGTGGAATTCTTTACCATGGCCAAGAAGATCACAACGATGAAATAGGCGGAGGATGGTGGTGGACCAGTAGGTGGAGCAGGACAATGATGAATTAGACAGAAGATGCCTGAGGCAACGAGACAGGGGGTAAAGGGTTCTGTCAATTAGTGACTTAGCGGAGAGAGCAGAGGGTAACGGCGGGAATCATAGTTGGGCGCGGAGAGAGGGTGTTGGGTGAGAAGTGTTGAGGAGCGTGAAATTGTGGAGGAAGGGAGAGACTCATAGCAAAAGGATTTGAGTATAGGAGCAGGGAGGTTCTACTTCAGTTGTACAGGGTTTTGGTGAGTCCACACCTGGAGTATTGCATACAGTTCTGCTCTCCAAATCTGAGGAAGGACGTTATTGCCATAGAGGGAGTGCAGAGTGATTCCTGGAATGTCAGGACCGTCTTATGAAGAAAGACTGGATAGACTCGGTTTATACTCTCTAGAATTTAGGAGATTGAGAGGGGATCTTATAGAAACTTACAAAATTCTGTTGGGGAGGTCCAGGACAAGGGGTCACAGCTTAAGGATAAGGGAGAAATCCTTTAGGACTGAGATGAGAAGGACTTTTTTTCACACAGAGAGTGGTGAGTCTCTGGAACTCTCTGCCACGGAGGGTAGTGGAGGCCAGTTTATTGGCTATATTTAAGAGGGAGTTAGATGTGGCCCTTGTGGCTAAGGGGATCAGGGGGTATGGAGAGAAGGCAGGTACAGGATACTGAGATGGATGATCAGCCATGATCATATTGAATGGCGGTGCAGGCTCGAAGGGCCGAATGGCCTCCTCCTGCACCTAATTTCTATGTTTCTATGTTTCTATGAATCTATAGAACATTGGAAAATGATCACCAATGGGTACATGATTTCTAGAGCCTCTTCCATAAGTACGCTGGGATGTAGACCATCAGGCCCCGGGGATTTATCAGCCTTCAGTCCCATCAGTCTACCCAACACCATTTCCTGCTTAATGTGAATTTCCTTCACTTCCTCCGTAACCCTATGTGCTCTGGCAATGTGAGGATGAGCGTGGAAGGGAGACTGCGGAGAGAGTGGGAATAGGGGATTGAGACAGGGAAAGCATGTGAGCAGTAAGGAGACTGGTGGTAAACAGAGGAAAGGGGAGTAAGGTTGGTTCAGGGACAGAGATCGCGGAGAGTTACAGGAAACGTAGGGTTCGTGAAAGTAGAAGAGGGAAAGAAAGCAGAGAGTAGGCCATTCAGCCCTTCGAGCCTGCACCGCCAATTTATATTCAATATGATCATGGGCTGATCGCAGCAGAAATCTTTTTTTGAAGGAGACAACTCAGCATATCCCGTACCTGCCTTACTCTCAAGAACATTAATAACCTCTGACCCTGCAACACTGAGCCTACGACCACAAAGGATACTTCCTAACTCACAGATTTAAATATGCAAAGAAGATTGAGGCCTCAACTACTGTGGCAGAGAGTTCCGAAAAAGAGGACTACTTAACTAATATATGCACTCGGTACCTTATTGAGAAAAAAACTTTTCACTATACTTTAGGATTGTTATGAATTTAGAATGAAATTGATCATCGTTATATAATATTTCCTGCATTAGCCTGTATTAACTAACCCTTAATAATTAATCATTATCAATTATAGTTAAGATTAACTCATGAATCAGATGATTAAAATAGAAGATGTAGGTCTATCCTAGTATTTACTATTTAGACTAATCATGGAATACAGTTAAATGAAACTGGTGAACCTTCTGCACTCCCTCTATGGCAATAATGTCCTTCCTCAGATTTTTTTGGAGACCAAAACTGTACGCAAGTCTTTACTCCAGGGTGGTCTCACTAACTACACAACTATAGAGTAGTATTTTTCTTTCTTTCACAACTAACTAAAAACCACTTACTCCTAGTATGTTATAATCAATATAATTTTTATTTAGAATGGAACATAATTGCTTTTTTCGAGAAGAAAACTGCCTGTTCTGCACCTGCATGCCTACTTTCAATGACTGGTGTACCATGGTTTACACAGGTCTCGCTGAATCATCTACTCCATTATCGGACCACCCTAATCATGATGCAAGACGTAAAAGTGAACACATTACATTTTGCAGTTGGAATGTTAAGGGAATTAACCCATTAAGAGAGGCAAAGTATTAACTCACCTAAAATCGCTCAAAACAGACATAATTTTCCTCCAAGAGACTCATCTTAAAAAGGAAGCGCAATACAGATTGAAAACAAAATGGATTGCCCAAACATATCATTCCTCATTCACACATAAATCTAGAGGAGTTGCAATTCTAATTCGTAAAGGTATACCTTTTAAACATATAGCTGGGGTCAACTACAGCACTGAGCCCTGGTAGTATCACTAGTACTGCGAATTATACTGCCAATTGTGAAAAGTGACCCGTTTACTCCTAACTCTTTGCTTAGTGCCAGCCAGTTCTCTTTCAATACTGAACCCCTATTATTCCGGAAGTTTGTATACAAAATAATCTCTAATATGTGGGACCTTGTCGAAAGCCTGTCTGGAGTCCATATTTAGACAGATCATCAACACTTCTCTGTCTCTTTAAACTCATATATAAATCCAATATTAAGGATGTCTGGAGAATTGAAAACCCATCCGGAAGAGAATACTCATTTTACTCGTAAATCCTATGCTAAAACTTTGTCCAATGATTTCACCACTTTCAAATAGTGCTGCTATCCATCTTAATAAATCACAGTTATCCCCACTAATATTAGACTAATTTCGGATCATGCCCCATTAACGTTTATTCTTAAACAAGAGGGGTTACATTTGCTAGCCAATCCTCAGGAACTACTCCAGAATTTCTAAAGTATGTTGTGTTTTGAAAGATTATCACGAGATAATGCATCCACTATTTCCTGACCTGGATTTCACTCAATTCCTCCTTTGACCCACGGTCCCCTGCTATTTCCGGAAGATTATTTATGTCTTCCTTAGTGAAGACGGAACCAAAGTAGTTATTCAATTGGTCCGCCATATCCTTGTTCCCCATGATCAACTCACCTGTTTCTGACTGCAAGGGACCTACATTTGTTTTAACTAACCTCTTTCTCTTCACATATCTATAAAAATGACAGATATTAATGACAGATTTTTACAATACTATCAAGATCTTTATTCAACTAAAGTGACACAACAATCAATAGGAATGGAAGCATTTTTACAGAAATGCAACCTTAAAGGCTTAGATCTGCAAGAACAGGAATTATTAGGAGCTGAAATAACGACCAAAGATATAGAAGAGTCAATTAGATCTTTAAAAAATGGAAAGGCCGCTGGCCCTGATGGCCTAAGCTCTGAATTCTATAAAAAAAATTTATGATCTGATTTCTCCACGCTTACAAATACTGTATAAACATGTTTATACTCAACAGCAACTCCCGGAAACTTTAAATGAATCTACAATAATACTGATACCTAAAATAAGGATCTAGAAGACCCGGCCTCATATAGAGCAATAGCTCTATTAAATACTGATCAGAAAATATTAACTAAGATCCTATCTAATAGATTGAGCTTAGTAATTAACAAATTAATACATCCTGATCAAACAGGTTTTATCCCAAAACGTCACTCATTTTATAACCTTAGACGATTGTTTAATATTATATATTCAAACAGAATTGCTAATGAAGATCTAGCAATTATATCGCTAGATGCTGAAAAAGCCTTTGATCCAGTAGTATGGCCATATTTATTTTCAGTGAGGGAAAAATTTTCAATTGGGAGAGAAGTACTGCGCATGGGTTAAACTGTTATATTCTAACCCAACAGCTAGAATACTAACAAATCAAATGTTATCAACTAAATTTAATCTTTCCAGAGGTTGTAGACAAGGATGTTCGTTATCTCCATTATTATTCGCTTTAGCAATTGAACCGCTTGCAGAAAATGTCAGATCTAATCCAGAAATACATGGTACAATACTAAAGATACAACGAATAAAATTTCGCTATATGCAGATGATGTACTAATATATATTACAAAGCCGGAAATTAGCATTCCAAATTTATTAAATCTAATAACTCAATTCGGTCATTTCTCAGGATATAGAATTAACTGGAATAAAAGCGAAATCATGTCAATAACGGATCATAATATACATATACTACAACAATCACCTTTGAAAATAGTTGACGAAAAATTTAAATATTTAGGTATTTATGTAACTAAGGGGTATAGCTCTTTATTTAAATCAAATTTTCCACCTTTAATGAATAAACTAAATAAGAATATTCAATACTGGAAAACACTTCCTATCTCAATGTTTGGTAGAATTAATGCTATAAAAATGATTTTTCTACCGCAATTATTGTACCTATTTCAATCCATCCCGATATATATTCCAAAATCTTTTTTTTTTTAAAGTAGACTCCACTGTTACAAGTTTCATCTGGGACTACAAGAATCATAGAATAAATAAAAAACATTTATGTAAATCAAAGATTTTACTTCGGAGTCACGTGAGTGACTACGTGAATAGAAGCCCGTACAGCCGTTGGTGCGTCATGACGTCAGACGCTGGTGCAGTCGGCCGGTTGGAGCAGCAGCGCTCCTCCGAGCGGTAAGTTTAAACCGCGGGTTATACGAAGAGCTGGAGAATTTAGCGGGTGCAGCAGCATCTAAGGAGCGAGGGAGATGGGCGACGTTGCGGGTCGAGACCCTTCTTCAGACTTCACCCTCAATTCTCCAGCATTTGCAGTTCTTCGTTAACAAGTTTAAACGGAGGTAAGGTTTTTTAAAATGTTTTACCACATGTCATTTTCTGCGACGGTTTGGGGTTCTTAGAGAATGTTGCAGAAAGTGAAGAAGGTGTCGGCGAGGCGCTCCGGGGGTAGAAAGGAAAAGTGGCAGGAGAGTGTTGAGGAAGGAGGCCCGTCTGGTACACCTGGTCCGGTGCTGGCTACACAGCCAGTGGTTGCGGACCCACTGCCGGGGGGCAGTGAAGGCTTGCCAGTAGGGCGGAAGGCCACTGGCAAGTCTCTGTGGCCCGTAAATGAGTCGGGCCTGGAGGTTATACCCTCCATAGGAGAGTCCGTTTGCTCACGGCTCTCCCACGTCGAGATTCTATTACAAAAGAATGCTCGACAGGGACCAGCTCCGTGAGGAGGAGTGGTGCCCAAGCCAGGCTGATGGAGAGCTTGTGCTAGCAGGACCTGTTTCAGAGCTGCAGAACTATCCTGCCTGTGAGGAGGATGTTCTATCAGTGCAGTTTGCTGACACTGATTCTATGCTGGGGGAGAGCAGTAAAGAAGTTCGGTTGGAGGTAATTCCGAACATTGCTGGGAAGTTGCTGAGCCTAGAGAGGCAGGAGAGGCGATTGATGTAGAATTGGCTGAAGCAATTCAGTATATGCTCTCCCACCAGTTACAGGAGCTAGCTATGGATGAAGTAGCAAAAAACTATAAAGCTCCTGTTAATTGTGATCTCCTGAAGGTACCGGTGGTTAATCACCAAATTTGGTCATAGATGGGTTTGCCTGCTAGGGCCCAGGAGATGAAGTTTAAAAAAAGTGCTTAAACTGTTGTCAGCAGGTATTACAGCTGTGGTGAAAGTTATTGATACAAACGATATGGTTGAAGCACACCAGGATGAACTGGGACTCCTTTGTAATGCATTTTGAAATTAATAATATCGGGAGGGCCGCTATTAGGCCAGTGCTAACCCGAATTTGGCGAGTTGTGCAAACCGACCAGTGTACCACCACGAAATCTGTTGTTTGGTGGTAACCTTGCAAAAAGGGTCAAAGACTGTCATGAGGTTGTTATAACCATGGCCCTCATTAAGCCAGCTGGAAGCAAGGCAAAAAAGGTTCTCTACAAGAAGTCGAGGACAACAAGGCCGCAAGGAAAGATGCTGGTAAGGAATATAACATTGACAGACGATGAATTAACTGATGTTCCTGTTCAAATTGGGGAAGGTTAAAATTGTTTCTCAAACAATGGCAGCAGTTGACATCAGATTTGTTCATACTTAGTGTATTGAAGGGGTGAAAAATTGGATTTTATTATAAGGACAGTCTACCTAATCAACATTTTCCTAGTCGTAAACTTATTTTTCAGATGAGGAAAATGTGCTTATTCAAGCAGAGATTCAGTCGTTACATAAGAAAGGGATAATTGAGCCTTCTGTCTATCAAAGTCAACAATTTCTGTCAAGTATATTTCCCAGATCTAAAAAGACTGGGGGATGTAGAATTATTCTGGATTTATCGAATTTGAACAAATTTGTTTGTTATAGGCATTTCAAAATGGAGACCTTTACCACGGGCAAACATCTAGTGTCCAAAGGGTATTATATGGCAACCTATTGATTTAAAGAATGCGTATTACGCAGTGTCTATTCATGGTGATGATAGAAGATATTTGAAATGTATTTGGATGACGGAGCTGTGGCAATTCAGGACATTGCCGAATGGATTAACTTCAGCTCCTAGATTATTTACTAAATTGGTAAAACCTGTGTTAGCATTACTTAGAGCTCAGGGGCATGTGGTAATGGCCTATTTAGATCATATTCTGATTGTTGGAAAGACTCATGCTGAAACTCAATCATCAGTTTCAGTTGTTAAAATCACTTTTGAACAAATGGGATTTGTTATTCACCCAGATAAATCTAAATTATCACCAGTCCAAATTATTGATTATCTGGGATTTACCATTAATTCCAATCACATGTTGGTAACTTTGCCCAGGGATAAATTGAATCAGTTAATTGAGGACTGTGTTAATCTCGTTGGAGAACAACGGCCTTTGATTAGACAAGTAGCCAGTTTTATTGGGAAGTTGTTGCAGCCTTTCCAGCTGTGCAGTATGGTCCTCTGCATTATCAACAATTACAACCATCAAAGGAACAGGCACTGAGAATACAAAGGGGCCATTTTTGATAGGCCTATGCAGTTGTCAGCTGGGGCGATTGCTGACATACAATGGTGGATAGTACATGTTTCAAAAAATTTAAGGAAGGTTTTGGTGGAATCACCGTCACTGATATTACAGACTGATGTAAGTGCACTGGGTTGGGGTGCAACAGATATGTCTTCTAGTTGTGGAGGCAGATGGAATGTGGATGAGACATCGCTTCCACAATTAAGAGGGATTAATTATTTAGAGTTGTTGGGCACCTGGTATGGGCTCAAAGCTTATTGTTCTACAAGGAGGGATCTGCATGTGCAGGTCAGATTGACAACACCACAGCAGTGGCATATGTAAACCACATGGGTGGAGTTAAGTCACAGTCTTGTGATAGACTGGCTAACCAGATTTGGAGCTGGTGTATTGACCAAAATATCTGGCTTTCAGCACTTTATTTGCCAGGAAAGGTCACGTCAGTTTAATGACAACATTGAATGGATGTTAAATCAGGATGTATTTAACCAAATGATTGATCAGTATGTATTGCCAGATATTGACTTGTTTGCATCTCGATTAAATCATCAGTTACCTAGATATGTTTCATGGTAACCAGATCTTGGGGCAGTAGCAGTGGATGCATTTTCGCTGCATTGGGGGAGGAATGTTTGTGTATGTATTTCCTCCATTCTGTCTCATCAGCAGATGTTTGCAAAAGATCAAGGAGGACTCCGCTTCAGGGGTATTGGTAGTGCCAGATTGGCCTACACGAGCATGGTTTCCCGTTGTATTACAAATGGCTAGGGAGCCTTACATGCTTATGCTCAAGAATAAAAATCTACTGGTAAATCCAGTCACTGGGGATCAACATCCTTTTATATGATCGTATTGATCTGTTAATTTGCAGATTTTAAGGAGGCCATACCTGGGGAGAGGACTGTTTCATCGGACTGTGGATGTTCTCACGTCGGCCTGCAGGGATAGTACACAGCAGCAATATATCACCTATATAAGGAAGTGGGAGCAATTCTGCCTACAGCAGGATATTGTATATTACACTGCAGGGATCACGGATGTATTGGAGTTTGTCAACTCTTTATTTTGACCAAAAATTAAGTTACAGTGCGATTAATTCAGCCAGAAGTGCTCTGTCTTCTTATTTACCTATGAATGCAGAATTGCATACAGTAGGGACACATCCGTTAGTTTCACGATTCATGAAGGGAGTTTTTCAATTTTAATCCTCCTAAACCCAGGTATGCCGGTATTTCGAATGTGAGTGAGGTTTTTATGGTTCTTCGCCAGTGGGCTCCGGTTACAAACCTATCAGTAGCCAAATTATCTATGAAGGTGGTCATGCTCATGGCGTTGGTTTCAGCTCAACGTGTACAAATGTTGCAAAAGCTACGGCTAGATAGAATGCATGTGTCGGCTGATGCCATTATATTTTATGTCTATGATTTGCTTAAACATAATAGAAGAGGCATGACAGGATGTAAGATTGTGTTTTCAGCATACCCCGCAGATGATCGCTTCTGTGTAGTCTCACATTTATCTCGTTACTTTGAGATTACTAAACCTCTGAGAGGAACAGAGTTGGCTTTGTTTATTAGTCACAAAAAACCACACAGTAAGGTGTCGGTGCAAACGATTTCAAGGTGGCTAAAGTGGGTCCTGGCAAGTGCTGGAATTGATACTGATAAATTCAAATCTCATTCCACCAGGGCGGCATCAACTTCCGCGGCAAGGGCGATGGACTTGCCAATAGACCATATCCTCGCGGCCGCAGGATGGTCCAGTGAGCTAACTTTTCAGAGGTTTATCACAAGCCGATTTCAAGGCTCGGGGTGTTTGCTGATTCTGGTTTCAGTACTGTTACACTATTCCCCTGAGTTAGAGGGGTTTGTTATGATTTGTTTGTAAATAAACTGTTATTTCATTTAACAAATGTATTACTGATGCATGATTGATTGTTAACGACTTTTGAGTCAATCCAGGCAGTGTGAACGTCGGATTTGAGTCTGCGGCGTGAATTCTCAGTGCTTTGAAGTCTTCACGTAGTCACTCACGTGACTCCGAAGTAAAATAGTAAGATTAAACGAGAACTTACCAGTTTGAAGTTTGATCTTTATTTTATGAGGAGTCGAGTTGAGGGACTACGTGCCCTCCGCTCCCACCCTCATAGATCTCATCTGGTAGTTCTAGTTTTATCATCTTACCGTTATACTTCGGTCATTGTTAGCTGTGAATTCATTCCGCTGCTTTGAAGATTGACGCACCAACGGCTGTACGGGCTTCTATTCACGTAGTCCCTCAACTCGACTCCTCATAAAATAACGATCAAACTTCAAACTGGTAAGTTCTCGTTTAATCTTACTATTAATGGAGGTTTAGCTCTACCAAACTTTTTGTTCTATATCTGGGCAGTTTATATTAAAAACATGAATTTTTGGCTGGAAGAAATGGATCAACAACCAGAATGGTTAAGGATGGAAAAGGAGGACTGTCTACCTTTTGAAATCGGTTCGATTATATTTGCAACGACAAAATTGCACAAAAAAACTTATGGGGAAAACCCTATAATATATAGTGGTATAGGAAACTGGAAACAACTTAAAAAGGCTCTAAAACGGGACAATATACCACTCTACCTCCCTATTGTAAATAATCCCTTATTCAAACCTTCCATACTAGATAAAGGCTTAATACAATGGAAAAACTATGGAATCAAAAGGGTGGAACACCTTTACAAAAAAGGCACTTATCTCTCATTTCAAGAACTGCAACAGATTTATGGGTTACACTCAAATAATTTTTTTTCGATACTTGCAACTCAGAGATTATGTTAGGTCAAATACACAAGATTATAGGAATAGGGAACCAGAAATCTTAGATGAATGTCTGAATAAACATCCTAATACAGAAAAATTAATAACATATTTACAACACCCTTTTAGATAGTGAGATACCATCAACGGAATCATATAGACACACATGGGAAAATGAAATAAATCAATCTATAACGAAAGATTTATGGGATAAAAGTTTACAGTACATACATCAATGCTCGCTAAATTCCAGACATGCTCTAATACAATTTAAAGTTTTACATAGATTACATTATTCCAAAGTTAAACTAAATAGAATCTTCCCACAAATATCGTCTACTTGCGATAAATGTCAACATCTAGAGGCTAATTTAACACATACTTTTGCAAATTGTATAAAAATTAAGAATTTCTGGACTGAGATTTTTAAAATAACTTCTGAAGTTATTAATACTAAACTGGATCCGGACCCAAAATTAATAATACTTGGAACATCAGAACAAAGTTTAACTCTTACAACAAGCCAAAGAAATTTCCTAGACTACAGTATAATAATTGGGAAGAAATTAATATTACAATTTTGGAAAGGCCCTATATCCCCCACAATTAAAATGTGGATTATGGAAATGTCGGAGACCCTACACCTGGAAAGAATCAGATTTGCCTTATTGGACAAACAAGAAGTTTTTGTTAGAACATGGTCTTCTTTCATTGATTACTTAAAAGGGTAGAATGGTTCGGCAGGGAACCCTAACTGAAACTTGGATTTAGGAATAGATGAAAAGTTATATCTTATATTCTTTGATCTTATCTCCTACGATGTATTAATAGTAAATTATTCCTTTCTTTATGATTTTCTTCTTTGATATAGATTCTTATTCTATTTTTCTTACTGTTTTTCTCTATAAAAAAAAAACTATTAGAGTCAAAATGATACAACTGATAATATAAATAATGTATGCATGTTGAACATGAAATATTTCTATCATAATTTATGTTTGCTAATCCACTGTCTAAATACTCTAATAAAAAAAATATATATAAAAAAAAAAGAGAGAGGGATATCGGGGTGTGACACACTGCGGGAAGGGGTGATACTCGGGGTAGTTGGGCGGTGGGCTGTGAGAGGGAAGGGGAGCGACTGTGAGGGAGGGGCGACTGGGGCAAAGGCGGGGACATGAATAGGGGAGCAAGACTAGACGAGGGTAGAGATAGTGGGAAGGTTGGAGCGATTGGAATGGGAAGGCCGAGAGCGAGGGGACATATGGGGAGGGGAGAGAGCTGGAACGGGTAACAAGAACGGGATGGAAGGAACAGAGGTGTTCCATCACAAACTGAGAGACAGAGTGAGAGAGAGAGAGACAGTGACAGATATATATAGCCAAAATAGGTGATAGAGAGGTGATACAAGGGTTTCTTGAAGTTTATGAAATCAATATTCATACCGCTGTGTTGTAAGTTGCCCAAGCGAAATATCATAATCACAATCACAATACTAACATGATTTGCAACAAACGAGGAATTTGAGAAGCTGTTCCTCTAACATGTCCGCCTACATAAGTGTGAACTATGATAGTAAGATTAAATGAGAACTACCAGTTTGAAGTTTGATCTTTATTTGATGAGGAGTTACGATGAGGGATTACGTGAAGATTCCACCAGCACGCATGCGCGCCATTCTTCAAAGCAGTGGTGTGAAATCACAGATACATGAGTGTACTAATATAGTAAGATAAGAGAGAACTAGCATATCAGTTTAACTTTATAATAGAGGGTTTTGTGAGCGGAGGGCACATAATCCCTCATCGTAAATCCTTATAAAATAAAGATCAAACTTCAAACTGGTAAGTTCTCATTTAATCTTACTATTTTACTTCGGAGTCACGTGAATGACTACGTGAAGATTTTAAAGCTCTGTGATTTCATGCCCTGGAACGAGTCCATGCTCACACACTGCCATGCTAGGAAAAAGAGGATGAATGTAATTCAGTCATGACACTGTGCTGAAAAACAAAAGAAGGTATTTATTCATACCTAAAATAATATGCCCCACATTGGGTAATTTATTTTACGGAACTCAACATTTTTCCTGCAAATGTGTCAGGAGCAGCCATGGGTTTATTATAAAAGTGTTGAAAAGTCTGTTCATTGCTCCAACCCGCTGTGGCAAGGATGTGGTCCAAAGGAACTTCCATCATCCTAGCCGCCGATGTAGATGCCGCCCTGGTGGAGTGAGATTTGAAAACATTAGTATCCACCCCCGCTGCATCTAATACCACCCTCAACCACCTGGATATGCACTGTGACCTTATGGTGAGGGCGTTTATGGCTTATGAGTAGAGCTCTCTCTGTGCCCCTAAGAGTCTTGGTGACTTCTATATATTTAAAATATGTGTCACAATGCAGAGCAACTATAATTTTTGGCCAGAGGAACCGGGTCGGTCTTGTTTGAGTAACCCCTGTATTAGAAAGGTTATCTTCCCATTAGTGACATACATGGCGTCCTATACTTAGCTTGTGTAAGGACTGGACCTGTTGTGCTGAAACAAGTGCCATTATCATTACCATCTTGTGTGTTAGTTTGTCCAGAGTGAGCCCCGATATGGGTGTCCATCCTCGTAACATAGTTAATACTATGCCTATGTCCCATGTATGGGTGTATCTGGGCCTGGGGGGATTGGAGTTAAATATACCCCTCATTAGTTTAGATATTAGTGGGTGTGATTGTATAGCCAAGTGATCACTCCCTCTGCCCAGATAATTAGACAGGGCACTCCTTGCACAATTACTGGCACTGTAACTCAATCCTTCATCGAAATGAAGGGTGGCGAGAAACTCCAGCACTCCAGTGATGGTGGCTGAGTCATATGTAGTGTTCGTCCTGGTGCAGAACACTTCCCATTTCCTGACATATGTCAGGTACTGTTTCCTCGTGGACTCCCTGCACGACGCTGAGATGGCATTGATCATCCTGTCGGAGAGTCCGTATCCCAGGAATGGCATGTTCAGAATCTGCAAATCAACAAGTTCATGCGGTCATGGCACGGATGACTTTCCCCTGTCACGGGGTGTACCAACAAACTCGGCCGTTTGTTGATCCGGATGCAGGGTTCTGAGGCCATCTTTTGTACTGCTGGGAACCATGGTTGGGTAGGCCTGTCGGGAACAACCAAAATACCCGTTGTGGAGTCTTGTTTGATTTTTTGCAAAACCCGACTGATGAGGCAGAAGGGGGGAAATGCATAGAAAAACAAATCCCCCCAATGCAGCGAGAAAGCGTCCATCGCTGCTGCCCCAGGGTCTGGTTCCCAAGCAACATATGTTGCTAGTTGGTGATTAAGTCTGGATGCAAAAAGGTCGATATCTGGTGTCCCATATTGTTCTATAATATCGGCAAACACTTTCCGATCCAACATCCATTCAATGTTGTCGTTGAATTTACGTGATTTGGTGTCTGCCACTGTATTTAGCTTACCTGGAAGGTAAGTGGCTGAAATCCAAATCTCTCTTTACAGACACCAGTGCCAGATATTATTAGCCAATTCATCACATGATATCGACTTTATTCCACCCATATGATTAATATAGGCCACCACTGTGGTATTATCAATTTGTAACCGTACATGCAACTGGTACATATCTGAGCAGTAGGCCCTGAGTCCATGAAATGCTCCCAGCATTTCTAGATAATTAATCCCTAGTGCTTTAAACAGGGTTAATTCTTGTGCACTCCATCTGCCACCACAACTTGTGATGGTATTAGTTGCTCCCCAACCTTTAGCACTGGCATCAGTTTGTAATGTAACCGAGGGGTTCATGATAGTGATGGGGCTAAAACATTGCTGAGCATTTTCTATCCACCATTTTAATTCTGATTTTGCTTTCCCTGGTAGTTTCATAGGCATATCGAAATGGCCTGCATGATTTTTGAGAGCTGAAATATTTGCTCTTTGCAGATTTTGATAATGGAGAGGTCCAAATTGTGCTGCTGGGAAAGCCGCCACTAATTTCCCAATCACTCTGGCTACTTATCGAATGGATTATCTGGATGTATGTTAAATCCCAGCTTTTGAAAAAGATGTTTTGTGGCTGATACTGCCAATGTAGCCATTTCCAAATTCCCACCCACGATGAGAATATCATCAAGGTAAGCCATGACGATATGGTTCTGTTCCCTTAAGTATGCTAAAGCTGGTCTTAATAATTTAGTAAACAGCCTGGGTGCTGATGACAACCCATTGGGTAAGGCCTTATACTGCCATAGCTGTCCCATCCAGACAAATTTCAGGTATTTACGATGATCCTTGTGTATTGGTACTGAATAGTATGCATCGTTAAGATCGATGCAAGCCATGTAGTACCTATCAGAAATTAGCTGTTTGGCTGTGACAAACGTGTCCGTTTTGAAATGGGCATACTGAACGCAAGTATTTAGTTCGGTCAAATCTATGATGATGCGGCAACCGCCATCTTTTTCGTTTTTTTTAAAATATATTAGATACAAACACTTGAGATTCTCTGATTGTCTTCTCAATTACCCCTTTTGTGTTTAATCTCAACAGTTCATCATGGCCTGCTGTTCTCTCTTCTTGTGAAAGTATGAACTTCCGGCTAGGCGTATGCTGAACTGGGATGGGGAGTTCGTATACAAATTCAATTTTGTAACCCTGAATACTTCCGAGTATGTAAGGATCAGAGGTAAAAGTGCTCCACACATGATGAAACAAGTGCAACCGACTACCAATTTCTGATGAATCTAAATATGCAATGTTTTTGAGACAACCAGACCCACCTACCTCCATGGTTACCGCCGGTGTTGTGTGGGTTGTCTCTGCCCTTGTTTCTTCTGGTGTTGTGTTGCTGCGTTGTGGGGTTGGCGCATTTTCCAAGAATGCCGGGCTGAGCCATAGTCTAAAAAAGACCACTGTGCGGTGGGCCGGCACTCGAGCTTTCACCACCAGGTGGTCTTTCATTGTACCGATGTCTGGTGGGTGTGTGGGGGTGCTACCGCTGTTGATAGTGGGATTTAGATGTGTTTGGCACCTTGTTCAGGCCTATACCCTTGGCCTCCTCATCTAGGTCTTTCACCTGCTTCGGAAGGTTGTCCCCAAACAGTAAATTTGGCGGCTGAATGCTACTGGTCCTGCATAATCCTGCAAATTTGGGATTAAGTGCAGCCTTAATGATGCTCTTCCTGCAATTATTAATCTCGAACTGAGTATTACACAGTAATGCTAGAGCATCTTGTAGCTCTTCAGGCAAATCAACCCCATCAGCTGTCCTGGTTACTGCTGTGATCCCTGCAGCCAGCAGTTTAAGGATTCTCTGGAGCTTTACCTCCTGGCTCCTTATAGATGGGCTCATGTTGCCCCAGATGGGGTTGTTGACTGCTGGTACATTGAGAGAATTGCAGTTCTCTGGAGCGAGGTATTTTTCAGCCGTAGAGTTTATGGCTTGCTCCTGCAGCTGGTTTGTAGCCTTGTAATTTGTACTGGCTGCCAGCTTTGGGTGTATAGGCAGTCCTTCCTGTGTTGGTGCAGCATGTTTTCCCATGCCCCACAATTCTTCTGGCACCCCTAACACAGTTGACTGTTCAGCCATTGCCCCTTCTTCAGGTTCAGCCCAGCTCTGACCCCTAATGCTCCCCTGCGAAGAGGGTGAGACATTTGGCAGTCCTTGAAAGGATCCTGCCGTGGGTCTGCGAGGAGACCCACCGTGACTCTGCCCCTGCATAAGCAGGTCACGCTGGAGCAACTGCTCCACCATCCGCTCCATGCAGGAAAGACGCCCACCGTCGCTGTCCGTGAAGGGGATGTATTCAGGTCCGGACCCAGCTGAGTCAACGGTCGTGTTCGACTTCCGGGTGGGTCTGCCGCCTGGCCGCGGTGTGCCTTCAGTCTCTAGCAGCAGGAAGTAGGGAGCTGCTGGTAGCACCTGCAGCTCTGAAGAGACGGCACGCTGCTGGCTGCTTTCCATAGCAGTGGTTTTTGCCGCTGCTCTCCTAGATTTGCGCGACTCCATAGTGTTCCATCTGTAAAAGAAACACACCCAGTCGCCAGGCTCACCAGAATGGTAAGACTTACCTTCAGTAAGTTTTTTAAACTTACGCTGGAGGAGCGGCACTCCTCCTGACTGTGTTCGACGATATACGCGCATGCGTGCTGGCGGGGTCTTCAAGTAGTCACTCACGTGACACCGAAATAAAATTTAACATAAACATCCACCACACAGCGGAATCAACGTTCCCCACTGTGAGGGAAGGCAATACAGTTCAGTCATCTTGCTCTTTGTTCACGCGTGGTCAGGGCCGTTGAACCCTCCGCAGTCGCCGCTACGGGCGGCCCGATGTACGTGCCCTTTTCCAGTGCCCCTGTACTGTAGTTCCACCACACAAACGTTCATTCTCCAGTGTCCCCTGTACTGTAGTTCCACCACACAAACGTTCATTCTCCAGTGTCCCCTGTACTGTAGTTCCACCACACAAACGTTCATTCTCCAGTGTCCCTGTACTGTAGTTCCACCACACAAACGTTCATTCTCCAGTGCCCTGTACTGTAGTTCCACCACACAAACGTTCATTCTCCAGTGCCCTGTACTGTAGTTCCACCACACAAACGTTCATTCTCCAGTGTCCCTGTACTGTAGTTCCACCACACAAACGTTCATTCTCCAGTGTCCCCTGTACTGTAGTTCCACCACACAAACATTCATTCTCCAGTGCCCTGTACTGTAGTTCCACCACACAAACGTTCATTCTCCAGTGTCCTGTACTGTAGTTCCACCACACAATCATTCATTCTCCAGTGTCCCCTGTACTGTAGTTCCACCACACAACTGTGTGTCCAAATGCTGCCATGTTACAGGAGGTTGATGTGGAGTGTAAAACGTGTCAAGGAGCTATTGGGCAATACGGCCTGTTTCTGTGGAGAGACATAAACAATTCACCTTCTCTTCTGTGGCCATTGCAGGTCAATTAGAAACACATGCACTGGTCCATTCTGCCCTGTACAATTATCCTGCTTGTAGCACTAAGCTGGCAAAGTGAGAATGAGGAACAGGGAACTGCAGATGCTGGAATCTTGAGCTAAACACAAAGCGCTGGAGTAACTCAATGGGTCAGACCGCATCTATGGAAGGAATTGAAAGCGATGGGTTGGGACCATTTAAAGTGTAGAAAGTAGAACAGGGTATTTTATATTTCAGGAACGCAGGTAACATTGGTGAAAGGAAGGATGCAAACTGAGCAGAAATTCCACACAGAGTATCAAGGGAGCAGGTGGTAAATTGGGGTGGGGAATGTGGAATTGTATCAAGGGAGCAGGTGGTAAATTGGGGTGGGGAATGTGGGGGAACAAGCAAGGGTGAGAGGTGGTGAGTGACACTGACAAACAGAGTACCCGGGGAAGCTTGAGGGAATAACTGGGATGATCCCTGTTTCACAGTTTGCATCATCTCATTCCACTAGCTCCGCTCTGCTCTGCTGAGGTCAGTCTCCATGATCTCATGTTGATTTCAATCCCGTCTCCCCCTCACTTTGCAGCGCTCTCCATAATGTTTAAACCTCCAATGGGCAGAAATTCTGTTTTTTAGATAAATCTGTAATTAAAGATACCAACAATGCCAGTGGTGCCTACGGCTGTTGAGGCCCGTTGTATTTGCTGCCCATTATATTTATGGAGTACAGACAACAATGTTCAATGCTGCTGCATTTTTAGTGAACAAGGAATGATTCTGCGGATGTTGCTTTTCCAGTCCGGTCTGTTCACTGTAGTCCCACCACACAGCTGGGTGCACAGGGCTGTATGTTGCAGGATGTTAGTGTGCAGTATCAAACATGTCACAGTTGTTGGGCTGAATGGCCTGTTCCTGTATTATCACCCTTGTTTTTGCAGCCATTACATTACTGATGGGTTAACCCTGCCCTGCTCTATCATCCCTCTTTTTAACAGGAAATCTATAGACTGAGAACAAAGAACTTTTCACAGGTAACCTTTGATGAAAGGACTCAGATGCAAATCGAGTGAGAAGGAAACAAGATACTTTGTGGAGTGTAGAATGGCGGGGGGTTGGGGTGGGGGGGTTGGTGGTGAGGAGGGAACAAACAGATAATGACAACGTTTTCAGGACGGTTTGAGCAGAAGTGCACTAAGTTCAAATCAGCCATCATTACATTTCAAACAGTAGCGCTGCATATTAATTCACTACCATTCGTGCAATCCTGTTTATAACAGGAAATAAACGGACTGAAAATCAAGTACTTTTCATATCAGGCAAGATAACATTTTGTGAAAGGCCACAGATGCAAATTAAGCCACAGATGAAAACAAGAAACAGTGGAGTGGGGAGAGAGGGAGGCAAAGTGAGTTGTCAAGGTAGTTTGAATTTCTGGACATTGTGGTTCTAATGGAAACACTCCGCTGCTCAAATCTCCCCTGTTCTGTTATCATGTTTATAATGGCAGCTCAATGAGAACAAGGCATCAGTCAGGCAGTCAGTCAATGTTATTTGTATCGCACATTTAAAAATAACTCATGTTTACCAAAGTGCTTTACATCAGTGCAGATACTAATGTGCTACATACAACGATACACACACCTAACAATACATGCATACACTGTTTACAGCATGAAAGCAAAGAATGAAAGAATGGGTCGACTGCGCTGGCATTCACTGGAGTTTAGAAGGATGAGAGGGAATCTAATCGAAGCATATACAATTCTTAAAGGTTTGCACAGGCAAGATGCAGGAAAAATGTTGGGGAGTCCAGAACCAGGGATCACAGTTTAAAAATAAGGGGTAGATCATTGAGGACAGAGATGTAGAAAAATGTTTTCACCCAGAGATGTGTGAACTCGGCTTGTACTCACTGGAATTTACAGTGGCTTGCAAAAGTATTCATACCCCTTGAACTTTTCCACAATTTGTCACATTACAACCACAAACGAAAATGTATTTTATTGGGATTTTATGTGATAGACCAACACAAAGTGGCGCATAATTGTGAAGTGGAAGGAAAATGATACATGGTTTTCAAATTTGTTTACAAATAAAAAACTGAAAAGTGTGGCGTGCAAAAGTATTCAGCCCCCTTTACTCTGATACCCCTAAATAAAATCCAGTGCAACCAATTGCCTTCTGAAGTCACCTAATTAGTAAATAGAGTCCACTTGTGTGTAATCTAATCTCAGTATAAATACAGCTGTTCTGTGAAGGCCTCAGACATTTGTTGGAGAACATTAGTGAACAAACAGCATCATGAAGCCCAAGAAACACTCCAGACAGGTCAGGGATAAAGTTGTGGAGAAGTTTAAAGCAGGGTTAGGTTATAAAATAATATCCCAAGCTTTGAACATCTGTTCAATCCATCATCCAAAAATGGAAAGAGTATGGCACAACTGCAAACCTACCAAGACATGGCCGTCCACCTAAACTGACAGGCCGGGCAAGGAGAGCATAGATCAGATAAGCAGCCAAGAGGCCCATGGTAACTCTGGAGGAGCTGCAGAGATCCACAGCTCAGGTGGGAGAATCTGTCCACAGGACAACTCTTAGTCGTACACTCCACAAATCGGGCCTTTATGGTAGAGTGGCAAGAAGAAAGCCATTGTTGAAACAAAGCCATAAGAAGTCCCGTTTGCAGTTTGCCACAATCCATGTGGGGGACACAGCAAACATGTGGAGGAAGGTGCTCTGGTCGGAAGAGACCAAAATTGAAGTTTTTGGCCTAAATGCAAAACGCTATGTGTGGCGGAAAACTAACATTGCACATCACCCTGAACACACCATCCCCACTGTGAAACATGGTGGTGGCAGCATCATGCTGTGGGGATGCTTTTCTTCAGCAGGGACAGGGAAGCTGGCCAGGGTTGATGGGAAGATGGATGGAGCCAAATACAGGGCAATTTTGGAAGAAAACCTGTTAAAGTCTGCAAAAGACTTGAGACTGGGGCGGAGGTTCACCTTCCAGCAGGACAACAACCCTAAACATACAGCCAAGCTACAATGGAATGGTTTAGATAAAAGCATATCCATGTGTTAGAATGGCCCAGTCAAAGTCCAGACCTAAATCCAATTGAGAATCTCTGGCAAGACTTGAAAATTGCTGTTCACAGACGCTCTCCATCCAATCTGACTGAGCTTGAGCTATTTTGCAAAGAAGAATGGGCAAAAATTTCAGTCTCTAGATGTGCAAAGCTGGTAGAGACATACCCCAAAAGACTTGCAGCTGTAATTGCAGCGAAAGGTGGTTCTACAAAGTATTGACTCAGGGGGGCTGAATACTTTTGCACGCCACACTTTTCAGTTTTTTATTTGTAATAAAATTTGGAAACCATGTATAATTTTCCTTCCACTTCACAATTATGCACCACTTTGTGTTGGTCTATCACGTAAAATCCCAATAAAATACATTTACGTTTGTGGTTGTAATGTGACAAAATGTAGGAAAGTTCAAGGGGTATGAATACTTTTGCAAGCCACTGTAGAAGAGTGAGGGGGGATCTTATAGAAACTTACAAAATTCTTAAGGGGTTGGACAAGCTAGATGCAGGAAGATTGTTCCCGATGTTGGGGGAGTCCAGAACAAGGGATCACAGTCTAAGGATAAGGGGGAATTCCTTTAGGACCGAGATGAGGAAAACATTCTTTACACAGAGAGTTGTGCGTCTCTGGAATTTTCTGCCACAGAAGGTCGTTGAGGCCAGTTCATTGGCTATATTCAAGAGGGAGTTGGATGTGGCTCTTGTGGCTAAAGGGATCAGGGGGTAGGGAGAGAAGGCGGGTACAGGATACTGAGTTGGATGATCAGCCATGATCATATTGAATGGGTGTGCAGGCTCGAAGGGCCGAATGGCCTACTCCTGCACCTATTTTCTATGTTTCTCTGTTTCTATGAATCTGTGAATCTGTGGAATTTTTGCCACCGAAGGCAGTGGAGGCCAATTCACTGGATGTTTTCAAGAGAGAGTTAGATTTAGCTCTTCGGGTTAAAGGAATAAAGGGATAGTCAAGTCATCAAGTCAAGAGAGTTTTATTGTTATGTGTGGCAATGGACAATGAAATTCTTGCTTGCTGCAGCACAACAGAATATTGTAGGCATCAATACAGAACAGATTAGTGTGTCCCTATACCACAGAATATATATCTATATATATACGCAGAAATAAACAGATAAAGTGCAATAGGCTGTTATAGAAACATTGAAACATAGAAACATAGAAAATAGGTGCAGGAGTAGGCCATTCGGCCCCTCGAGCCTGCACCGTCATTCAACAGAGAGATCTAGGAATAACTGTGCATAGTTCCCTGAAGGTGGAATCGCATGTAGATAGGGTGGTAAAGAAAGCTTTTGGTGTGCTGGCCTTTATAAATCAGAGCATTGAATATAGGAGTAGGGAAGTAATGTTAAAATTGTACAAGGCATTGGTAAGACCAATTCTGGAGTATGGTGTACAATTTTGGTCGCCTAATTATAGGAAGGATGTCAACAACATAGAGAGAGTACAGAGGAGATTTACTAGCATGTTGCCTGGTTTCCAGCAACTAAGTTACAGAGAAAGGTTGATCAAGTTAGGTCTTTATTCTTTGGAGCGCAGAAGGTTAAGGGGGGGACTTGATTGAGGTCTTTAAAATGATGAAAGGGATAGACAGAGTTGACGTGGATAAGCTTTTCCCATTGAGGGTAGGGAAGATTCAAACAGGAGGGCATGACAGGAGAATTGAGGGACAGAAGTTTAGGGGTAACATGAGGGGGAACTTCTTTACTCAGAGAGTGGTGGCTGTGTGGAATGAGCTTCCAGCAGAAGTGGAGGAGGCAGGATCGATTTTAACATTTAAAAGTAAAGTGGATAGGTATATGGACGGGAAGGGAATGGAGGGGTATGGTCTGAGTGCAGGTAGATGGGGCTAGGGGGAAATAAATGGTCGGCACGGACTGGAAGGGCCGAGAGGGCCTGTTTCCGTGCTGTAATTGTTATATGTTATATGGTTAATATGATCATGGCTGATCATCCAACTCAGTATCCTGTACCTGCCTTCTCTCCATACCCCCTGATCCCTTTAGCCACAAGGGCCACATAAAACTCCCTCTTAAATATAGACATTGAACTGGCCTCAACTACATTCTGTGGCAGAGAATTCCACAGATTCGCCATCCCAGGAATCAGTCTGGTGAACCTTCTCTGTACTCCCTCTGTGTTGTGTGTTCTTTTTTAATTGTACCGCTGCTGGCAAGTTCATTTCACTGCATCTTCGGGTGTATGCGAGGAATAATATTGACTATTGAATATTGACACATACAAGAACCGCTCCAGTGGATCTGCAATGTACGTGGAGGATTGGGAAGTAAACTTTCACAGGACAATCGCTGTGCCAGACATTGGTCTCTGCTCTGGATCAGTAAGGAGTCGACAGCACATGGGGTCTGGGCAGCTGAAGACAAAGCTGGTAATTGTGAGTTTCTGAGTTTATGTATTACAGAAATGAGTTGCTTAAAGCTTAAATAAAGTCAAGTAAATTACGAGTAGTGTTAAAGTTTCATTTGCCTCACAACAATTTAAGCAACTCAATCTCAGAAGTCAAGCAGTCCGACATCGGGATGGAGAAACTATTGAAACCACAACGCTTGGATCTGGATCCCAACTCACCTGCTGCTGTAAAGGATTGGAAGCACTGGCTTCATACACTAAATCACTTATTTGATGAGTGTGGCAATGATGCACCAGACAGACTCAGGACATTAATAAGCTCCGTCTCTTCTGATGTATATGATTACACAGAGGAATGTACAACTTGACTTTATTTAAGCTTTAAGCAACTCATTTCTGTAAAACATAAACTCAGAAACGTCTGATTTCACAGGCCTTTCCCGCCCAAAATACCCCGCACATGCACACACTCTGGAAAAGCCCGCACATGCACACATGCACCCACTTCATTCTCGTTATCCCGGATTGTCCTGAGTTCATCCAGCTGCTTCTCCAGTGACCCAACATGGTCCTTCAGGAGCTGAACCTGGACACACTTACCACAGTTGTAGCAACCAGACGCACCTCAGTGTCTCTGACCTCCCACTACTTACTTGTAGTGACAGTAGCTGTCTCAATTACCTCCTCTGGCAGCTTGTTCCATACATCTACTACCCTATGCATTAAAAAAAAGTTGCCCCTGGGGTTCCTATTCAATCTTTCCCCCCTCACCTTCAACCCAGGCCCTCTGGTTTTGGTTCCTCTACTCTGGGTAAAAGACTGTGCATTTATACTATCATGTCCTCTCATGATATTATACACCTCTATAAGATCACCCTTCATCTTCCTGCGCTCCAAGGGATAAAGTCCTGGCCTGCTCAACCAATGAGTGAATTTCCTGTGTCCCTTTCTGCTGTCCACCCCTGCAATCTTTATCAATGAATTAGAATCCTGCATCAATGATGTCAAGATCACTTAGTGTCTTCTCACAGAAACACAGCAAAACGGGAACAAAAGTAGATTGCCTGCCCTGTGTTAATGCAATCGTCACTGATCTGCCCCAGGCATCAACTGATAGAGACAAAGCATCACACAGCACGGATACAGGCCGTTCAGTTCACCTTGTCCATGCTGCTCATTAAGAATCCATTTATATCATTCCCAGATTTCAGCATATGATCTGTCACCTTCTAGGCCTTGGTGATTCAAGTGCTCATCTAGATACTTCTGAAATGTTGCCATATCCTCTGCTGTCACCATCCTCTCAGGCAGTGCATTCCATATTCCAACCATCCTCTGGGTGATAAGTCTTCTGTCCAACCCCGCTAAAGACCTCCTCCTTACCTTAACCCTGTGCCCTCTGCTTATTAATATAGCATCAAGGAACTGCAGATACTGGTTTACAAAAAAAGACAAAATACGGAGCAACTTATAGAAACATAAAATTATAAAAGGACTGGACAAGCTAGATGCAGGAAAAATGTTCCCAATGTTCGGTAAGTCCAGAACCAGGAGACACAGTCTTAGAATAAAGGGGACATCATTTAAGACTGAGCTGAGAAAATACTTTTTTACCCAGAGAGTTGTGAATTTATGGAATTCCCTGCCACAGAGGGCAGTGGAGGCCAATTCACTGGATGGATTTAAGAGAGAGTTGGATAGGGGCTAGTGGAGTCAAGGGATATGGGGAGAAGGCAGGCACGGGTTATAGATAGGGGCCGATCAGCCATGATTACAATGAACGGCGGTGCTGGCACGAAGGGCCGAATGGCCTCCTCCTGCACCTATTTTCTATGTTTCTAACTAAATGGGTCAGGCAGCATCTGTGGAGTACATGGTGAGATTACATTTTGGGTCGAGAACATTCCAGTTGGCAGAGGAGAAGTGGCAGACAAAGCCTAGCAAGTCATAGATTACATAGAAACATAGAAACATAGAAAATAGGTGCAGGAGTAGGCCATTTGGCCCTTCGAGCCTGCACCGCTATTCAATATCATCATGGCTGATCATCCAACTCAGTATCCTGTACCTGTCCATACCCCTGATCCCTTTAGCCACAAGGGCCACATCTAACTTTTATAGCCAATGAATTGGCCTCAACTATGTGGCAGAGAATTACAGATTCACCACTCTCTGTGTGAAAAATGTTTTTCTCATCTCGGTCCTAAAAGACTTCCCCCTTATCCTTAAACTGTGACCCCTTGTCCTGGACTTCCCCAACATCGAGAACAATCTTCCTGCATCTAGTCTCACCAACCCCTTAGGAATTTTGTAAATCTCTATAAGATCCCCCCTCAAACTTTTAAATTCCTGCGAGTACAAGCCGAGTCTATCCAGTCTTTCTCCATATGAAAGTCCTGCCATCCCAGGAATCAGTCTGGTGAACCTTCTCTGTACTCCCTCTATGGCAAGAATGTCTTTCCTCAGATTAGGAGACCAAAGTCTTAGGATACAGGTTCAATAGTTCACTAGTTCAACTTTATTTGTCATATGCACCCTAAGGTGCAGTGAAATATAATTTACCATGCGGTGTTACAATTAAAAAAAGACACAATACACAACATAATTCAACACAGACATCCACCACAGCATTCTCCACTGTGGTGGAAGCAGGCACGTGCTGTCAGGGTAGGCAAGGTAGGCACTGCCTACCCTGACTAAAATTCTAACATAGTAATTACTAAATATAAATAATAAAGGCATGGGAGAATTATGCCTATCTAAGAGATCGATCTCTTAGGTAGGCATAATTCTCCGTGCCTTTCATCCGCAGCGCTTGTAACCCTTGAAGGGCTGTGCAGCCTGTAGTTGATATGTGTATACACCTTTAATTGATATTAACGATGTCCATGCTACCACTCCCCCACCAGTTAGTATAATTGTAACCCACACGCCCCTAGCTCGCTCTCTAGTGATCGTGACAGACCACGTACAGCCAGGGCTATATATAATGTATGCTTAATAAAGTAGTGAAGGCTTTAAGGTGTCTGTGTACCTTCTCTACATAGCGTCAGAAGTGCTTCTTTCCGTGTCTCCAGTCTATCGCGTTTTATTTTCTTAGTCCCAGTACCCCCTCCCTGTGCCGTGATGGCTTCTGCCTGTCGTAAACCTGACATCCCAGTCTTTGATGCAGACATCACTCATCGCTGGAGTGTGTTCCGACGGGACTTTGAGCATTATGTTACTATTGCTCACCCTGCTGTGGCCCCCTGGCTTCCCTGCTGCTTAACCTGGCTGGTCCACAAGCGCTCGAGCATTCGGAGTCGTTCGTCTATGGACATGGTGAGAGTCTCCAGGACCCTGATTGCCTGCTTGCTAAATTTACGGCGATGTGTGACCTTCCCACTAACCACATCTTAGAGCGTTTCAAACTGTTCTCCAGACAACAAAACGCTGGGGAATCTATTGACAATTTTGTGGCCGCGCTGCGTCAGCTAGCTCGCCGATGTGACCTGCATGTTCTGACCCCTGATACTTTGACCCGTGACATCTTGGTCTTTGGTCTACGGGATGATAAGCTGCGCTCTGAGCTTCTGCGTAAGCCTGATCTGACATTCGATGAGGCGCTGCATGCCTCTCGTTTAGCTGAGGCTGTCTCCTCCGCTGTACCTGACCCTGTGGTCCACACAGCCAGTCTCGCTGGTCCCCAGTACAATGCTCCCCGGCGACAGAGGGTAAGACCACTGCAGGGCTTCAGACCGCCTCAACGATGTCCAAATTGTAACTTTGTCTCACACCGTTTTAATGTGTGCCCGGCGTTGGGGAAAACCTGTCATTTCTGCAACAGGCCCAACCACTTCTCGGCTGCATGCCGTTCCCATGGGAACCCTGCACAGCCACAGCAGAAACCGTCTCGCTACCTGACACGTGATGATACAGCGTCTGGTTCCCATCTCCAGCACGATGATCTCCACCCGTCTGACCCTGACTCTTCTCAGAGCGAGCTGAGTGTGCTTTCCTTGCGAGGTGCAGCTGCTCTGTTAACGGACCCAACCGTCCGAGTCACGGTGAAAGGCATGGCCTTCTCTGCTAAGGTTGATACCGGGGCAGCTGCCAATGTTATGTCAACAAGCCTGTTCAGGAAGATAAGAAATAATGAGCTTGTTTTCACAGACAGTGCTGTTTTGCGTGCCTATGGGGGTGGCGTACTTGTTCCTGTGGGGAGGGCCCCTCTCCACTGCAAGGTGCTGGTGACCACTCAGCCCCTCTCTTTCTTCCTGCTAGACGGTAAATGTGACCCCCTGCTCAGCGTGGAGGCCTGCCAGGACCTCTATTGGTGAGCTTCCACAGTGATGTCCACCTGGTAGAGGCACCCCTGAACCCGCTGGCCGAATTCCCGGACCGGTTTGACTCGGAGCTGGGGAAGTTGCCCTGCAGCTACAGGATTGCCCTCAATCCCGACATCACGCCGGTCGTCCGTCCCCCGCACCGTGTGTCCTTTGCCATGAGGGGCAAGGTCGAGTCTGCTCTTCGCGAGATGGTGGCCACGGGCATCCTGAAGCCAGTAACGGACTCCACCCAGTGGGTTTCTACTATGGTTGTCGCTGCGAAGAAAGACAAGAGCGAAATACGGATCTGCATCAACCCTAAGGACTTGAACTTGGCCATCAGGCGCCCGCACTATCCCATGCGGACGGTGGAGGATGTTGCTGCACAGGTCGGCCCTGCCACCGTGTTCTCGGTTCTTGATGCCAAGAGTTCGTTCTGGCAGATACCTCTAGACGAGGTATCTGGTGATAAAGAACACTGCCTGGGCCTGGTTCCCGCAACACCAGCGAGCATTTGACACCCTCAAATCTAAGCTGATCAGCATGCCAACGCTGAAGTACTTCGACCTCCAGCGTCCCATCGTTCTCACGTGTGAGGCATCAAAGTTTGGCCTCGGGGCCGCCTGCCTGCAGATCCATGACGGGGTGCAACTGCCTGTGTCCTACGCATCCCGCACAATGACGTCCGCTGAACAACGCTATGCCCAGATTGAGAAAGAGCTGCTGGCGGTTGTCTTTGCCTGCTCCAAATTCAAAGACTATATCCTGGGCAACTGCTTCACTGTCGAGACGGACCACCAGCCTCTGGTCACCATCCTCAACAAGCCGATACACATGGCCTCCTCCCGGCTCCAGCGCATGATGCTCCAGCTACAACGCTTCACTTTCACAGTGGTTTATCGCAAGGGCAAGGACATGTTTGTTGCGGACACGCTGTCTCGGGCGCCTCTCTCATCCACAACCCGACATCCGTACGAGGCGTCCGATCTGATAGTCCTGAACGTCAACTTCGTGCCCTCCGGTCAGTTGAAGTCCCTGGCCAAGCACACGGCGGCTGACGCTTCGCTACAGCAGCTGGCCGCGATCATCAAGCAGGGTTGGCCAGACCGCCATTCTTCCCTGCCGGCCGCAGCGGTGCCTTACTTCTTGGTTCGTGACGAGTTGGTGCTGCGTGATGGTGTGATTGTGAAGGGGCACAAGGTGGTGGTGCCCGCAGCACTACGAGAACAATACTTCGAAACCGCTCATCGTGGCCATCCCGGGGCCGAGGCGACCCTTTCCATCGCTCAGAGCCAGTTCTTCTGGCCCGACATGCCTCGCTACTTCCGGGATAGGGTCTCCGCGTGCCCTACCTGCAACAGCCTCGCTCCACAGCAACAGCGGCAGCCGCTCCTGCAGCAGCCAGCTGCTGACCTGCCATGGTCTGCGCTGGCAACCGACATCTTCGAGTGGCACGGAAAGCACTTCCTGGTGCTTGTCGACTCTTACTCCAGCTGGTTTGAAGTTGACCAGCTCCACTCCCTCTCTTCCTCCGCGGTCATCGAGAAGTTGCGCCGCCACTTTGCCACCTTCGGGTCCCCCGTCAGCCTGCAGTCGGACAACGGCAGCCAGTTCACCAGTGCCGAGTTCCGCGCTTTTGCGAATGACGGAACTTTTGTCATTACACCAGCAGCCCGGAATACCCACAGAGCAACGGACTGGCCGAGCGCGCGGTCCGCAGTGCTAAAGGATTGTTGGAACGTTGTCGCCTATCCCGCTCCGACATCTACCTGGCCCTGCTGAACCTCCGCAACATCTCCCGCGACCATGCCCTGGGCTCCCCGGCTCAGCGACTCATGTCCCGAGGCCCACGGTCCCGGTGTCTCAGCAGTCCCTGTCCCCTTCCGTCTTTAAACCTGCCTTGGTCCGGAAACGCATTGCCAAAAAACACAGTATCCAGAAGCGTTCCCACGACAGGTCCTGCCGTGTCCTCCGCCCTCTTCTCCCCGGCCAGGTCGTCCGTATGTGGTCCTCTTCTGGCCGTTCCAAGCTGGCCGTGGTCGTCGGTTCTGCCGGTTCCCCTCGTTCATACCTTGTCAACCACGACGGAAGGGTCTACCGCCGGTCCCGCCAGCATCTCCGGCTCGTGAACGAGCCTCTCCCTCCCCCGGCGGCTCCGTATGCCCCCCCCGCTGCCACTGTCGCGGCCCTGTGCTTTGCCCGTTCCTCTGGGGCCGACCTCCCCTCGTCCTCCTCCTGAACGCCTCCCGGCTGGTCCCGCTTTTCTCCGGCTTCCTCGCCCTTCTCTTCACCGTCCCCCCCCGATGCCTTCGTCGCCAAGAGTTCTCCTGTCCGTAGCCCCCACCATGCCCCGGCGTCCCCGCTTGTTCCCGTCGGGGAAGGAGGTGATGGCGAGGTGCGGACCCGGTCTGGTCGCCTGGTCAGGCCGCCGGTCCGTTACGGCCGATTACGTGTGATCCTGTATTCCTGTGCTTTACTGTTTGCACTCACCCTGGCGCATGAGACGTGGTCGCCCTGTCACTCACTGTTTGTTTTGGTAGAGGAAGGATGTAGATGATATGTGTGTACACCTTTAATTGATAGTAACGATGTCCATGCTAACCACTCCCCCACCAGTTAGTATAATTGTAACCCACACGCCCCTAGCTCTCTCTCTGGTGATCGTGACAGACCACGTACAGCCAGGGCTATATATAATGTATGCTTAATAAAGTAGTGAAGACTTTAAGGTGTCTGTGTACCTTCTCTACACAGCCCACGTGCCGTCAGCGCTGCTTCAATCGTCAGTTTCAAGCGGGGTGAAGGCAGCAGAAATTCTGCCTTTGCAGCACTGCGCAGGTGCAGCAGCCTACTGCGCTTGTGCAGCGCTAGTTTCTTGGCGGGGTTTTCAACTATGGATTGGCAATATTTTAAGTGTATCCTAGGAAACAGGGAGAGAAGAATGGAGCTTGTGTACCGATAATGTGGTAAGTACATTTAGTGTTTTTGTTTTTAAATACCGTACTTCCCGGATGTGGGGGTGGGGGGGAGAGCTCCTTTCATAGCGTTTGGGGAGTCTGGCCCGGGGTAAAGTTGCGTGGAGGGCACGAATGTTGTGAAGGAGGGGATCGGGATAATGCCACTTGCGACGCTCCTTGCACGGAGGCGTGCAAAACCTCTCTCCTGCCGCTCGCTGGCCTCACTCATGTCCCGCAAATCCTTAAATTCCGACAGAGCGATGGGAATTTAAGGATTTGCAGGAAGCCGCTGACATGAGCGAGCGGCAGGTGAGAGTTGTTCAGACGGAGAGCACTGCCAGAGGTGAGCGGGCCGGCAGAAGGCGCTGAAGTGGCGGACAGTTTGACTGTCGGGTCCCGGCGACCGCTCGCAGCTCCCCGAGCTGCTTCTATCCCCGGCTACAATGTGGTGGCTCCACGCCTGGGGCCCCGCAGCAGCGGTGAGTGAGTGAGTTACTGGCATTATCCCCGACCCCCTCATTCTCAACACTCCTGCTCTCCCCGAACCTTTACCCCTGGCACAGACTCTCCACACGCTGTGAAAGGAACTCTCCCCCCAATTGGCCCCTTGAACAAGTGTTGTCATTCAATTAGATGGCAACTGATTCAACTTTTCCGTGTGCTCCCGTTTTTCCCACCATCTCTCCACCTGCCATCACCCTTCACCCCCTCCTTCAGTAATTCAGAATAAAGGAGATTAGGAAGCCTTGGGCAAATTGACTTGTTAATGTTTTTATTTTAATTTTATTTTTTTACGGAGAGAACTATCTGCGCGTGCGCGTTTTTTTTAATTTTTAACTGACTGAGTGCCTACCCTGAGTAATTACTCATGGCACGTGCCTGGGTGGAAGGCAATACAGTTCACACAGTCCTCCTCCTCCTCCTCCTCCTCCTCCTCCCTTGTTCACCCGTGGTCGGGATGTTCAGGATGGTCGGGATGGTCGGAACGTTGAACGCTGACGCCGAGGTGAGGGGGGTTTTGAGGGGCAGATGGTTGGACAAAGGCCAGATGAGGTTAGCGCTTGGTGAGTGCTGGAGCCGCTCCTTCGTGGCCAAGATGGCGTCGCGGGACTCGGGCAGGTGGCGCGGGCCAGAGGTGGGGCCTGGGGCCTGCGGGCGGTCGAGTCGCGGAGTGTCGGTGGCAGGAGCGGCCTGGAGGCGGGCTAGTTTCAGGTCCTTGGTGGAGTTAAGGTGGGCCAGGAATCATTGATTGAAGAGGTGGTTCATCCGGAGGATGAAGTATAGTTGGGGTCCGTTGCAGGTCTGGGTGAGTGAGGCCCGAAGTTTCGGGAGAATCAATGCGAGGTCCTGCTGGTGCCGGCGCATCACAGCCAGCACCGCTCCCTCCGTAACTCCCAGGTCACTTCTTCCCTTCCCACCCGCACCACACCTTCCCCAGGCACTTTCCCTTGCAACCGCAAGAGATGCAACACTTGTCGCTCAACCTCCTCCCTCAACTCCATTCAAGGACCCAAGCAGTCGTTCCAGGTGCGACAGAGGTTCACCAGCATCTCCTCCAACCTCATCTATTGCATCCGCTGCTCTAGATGTCAGCTGATCTACATCGGTGAGACCAAGCGTAGGATAGAGAAGTGGTTGTCAGACAAGAAACAAAGAGTAGGGATTAACGGGTCCCTTTCAGAATGGCAGGCAGTGACTAGTGGGGTACCGCAAGGCTCGGTGCTGGGACCGCAGCTATTTACAATATACATCAATGATTTGGATGAAGGGATTCAAAGTAACATTAGCAAATTTGCAGATGACACAAAGCTGGGTGGCAGTGTGAACTGTGAGGAGGATGCTATGAGAATGCAGGGTGACTTGGACAGGTTGGGGGAGTGGGCAGGTGCATGGCAGATGAAATTTAATGCGGATAAATGTGAGGTTATTCACTTTGGTAGCAAAAACAGGAAGGCAGATTATTATCTAAATGGTGTCAAGTTGGGAAATATTGAAGTACCACGGGATCTGGGGGTCCTTGTACATCAGTCTATGAAAGTAAGCATGCAGGTACAGCAGGCATTGAAGAAAGCAAATGGCATGTTGGCCTTTATAACAAGAGGAGTCTGGTATAGGAGCAAAGAGGTCCTTCTGCAGTTGTACAGAGCCCTAGTGAGACCACATCTGGAGTATTGTGTGCAGTTTTGATCCCCTAATTTGAGGAAGGACATTCTTGATATTGAGGGAGCCCAGCATAGGTTCACCAGGTTAATTCCTGGGATGGCGGGACTGTCATATGCTGAGAGAATGGAGGGGCTTGGATTGTACACTCTGGAGTTTAGAAGGATGAGAGGAGATCTCATTGAAACATATAGGATGTTAAGGGTTTGGACACGCTACAGGCAGGAAACATGTTCCCGATGTTGGGGGAGTCCAGAACCAGGGGCCACAGTTTAAGAATAAATGGTAAGCCATTTAGACGGTGACGAGGAAACACTTTTCCACACAGAGAGTTGTGAGTCTGTGGAATTCTCTGCCTCAGAGGGCGGTGGAGGCCGGTTCTCTGGATACTTTCAAGAAAGAGCTAGATATGGCTCTTAAAAATAGTGGAGTCAGGGGATATGAGGAGAATGGAGGAACGGGGTACTGATTGTGGATGATCTCCCAAGATCACATTGAATGGCGGTGCTAGCTCGAAGGGCTGAATGGCCTCTAATCCTGCAACTATTATCTATTGACCTTCTTTCCCAATGCAACATTGTCAACCACAAGAATGAACAGCTTTAAGATGACTGAGACAAAGTTTATAGGAGATGTGTGGGTCTAGTGTTTTACACAGAGGGTGATGGGTGGCTGGGACACCCTGCCATGGGTGGTGAGGAAGAAGATACAATAGTGGCATCGGAGAGGCTTTCAGAGAGGCTCATGGACGTGCAGGGAACGGACGGATATAGATCATGTGTAGTCATTCAGCAGGAAAAACCCTTTGGCCCAATTCATTCATGTCCGCTAAGATCCCCCAGTTAAGGTCGTCCCATTTGTCCGTGCTTGGCCCATTTCCTTCTAAACCTTTCCATGTCCCTGTCTGTAGATCTGCTCTACTTATAGGTTCACCAATACTAACACACAAATGCTACACACCACTATTATCTATATTCCAGTCCGGGCTTTTATCATACCGGCACCATCCATACTGACGGCTCCTGACACAAGCTGCCAGTCGTGATGCAGACACCGTGATGCCAACATGCCGTGTAACTTCATAATCTGCCAATAAACCTGTTGGATCTTTACTGGGAGTATGTGTCAGTTGCTCGACACTGTCCATGTCTCTTTTTAATGCCGTTAAGTCCCTGCTTCAACTACATCCATGGCAGCATGTTCCATGGGCCCACCATCCTCTGAATAAGAAAATGCTCCCAGGTTCCTATTAATATTTCCCCTCTTCCCTTAAACCTATGTCCTCTGGTTCATGATTCCCCAACACTTGGGAAAAGACCATTCACGTTGCCATCACGATTTTATACACCTCTATAACATCATTTACAACAACCGCGTACACAGGAATGACAAGCCTCTCTGTTCACAGGCTGCCACGTGGGATGATGCTGGAGTGGAGAAAAATCTGTGTGTTTGACTGTTCCAATACACAGTCCACTGCAGCCTGTGACTACTCCCTCTGTTTACACCTCTGTGTAATAATGGTCAGCCATGTGGCAGGATTTATACAGTGTTACTGCGGATGTTCGAGGAAGTTGACTGTAGACAATGGACTCTACATTCCACAGACCCAGAATAGGTGTTGGTGTGTCTGCTTTGCATCTTTTCCCCAACCCTACAGCTGCACTGTTATCCAGCCCTGCAGTTATTCACTGGTGAAGCGGGTGTGGAAGGTAGTCGGTGAGCTGTTGCGAGTCTGTCACCATTCACGGGAGAGTCTACGGGACTGTCGAGGTTGGAGTGGTCTCGCCTCCCTCCATCCCAGGCAGCAACACCTGTGCAGATTCAGGTAACAAGACATCACCACTTGATCAGTCTCAGAATGTTACCTTCTGCTGTTAATTGATTGTAATTGATTTTCCTGTACAACGCTGAGAGGGAGATCTCACGTCTGTCTGTAGATCTCCCACTCAGGGAGTGATGTGTTTCACAAACTATCAATTGCTGTCCCAGTTTACAACTTGCACAAGACCCCAGCCCCTCACTTCTCTCTGATTGTAATTCCGTGCTTTCCTTTGCAGAATGTCACCTGGTGAAACGAGGGTTGTGTTACTGATCCTGGCTTCTCTGAGTGAGTAATTTCCAACAGGGGTAAACTGCATGTTGTGTACAGCAAACAGAATTGGGTTTTATTTATTGTCTGTAGAGGAGCAATAGTAATGAATCTATTCAGTGAAAATGGAGCATGACAATTAAAATTTGATACGGAATATTAGAACAGGGATTAAAACTACAGACAGCAAGTTTGGAAAAGGCAGCAATATCGATGGGAGGGGGCAGGCAGCTTGGTTTCACACTTATTTAGCTGAATTGAATACATTTTATTCACCAAGTTGTATACATACAAGGAATTTGCCTCGGTGCTTTGCTCGCAAGGATAACAACACGATATACTGTAGACAATTACAAATAAAACATGTTCAGTTGCTTCTCCCCCAACACTGTGACGTAACCACTGTCTTAAGTCCACAGCTATCTGCTGCCCCAGTTCATTGTCTTTATTTCCAGAGTAGAGTTAGAGAGGGGTGCGGTACAGGAACAGGCCCTTCACCCACCTTGTCCATGCCGACCAAGTGAGTATCGTGGCCTAGTCCCATTTGCCTGCATTTGGCCCAAAGCCCTCTTAAGCTCGTCCTACTCGTATATCTGTCCAAATGTCTTTTTGTTTCCCCCTCCATAGCTTCCTCTGGCAGCTCATTCCAGATACTGACTACCCTCGGACTGAAATGGTTGCCTCTTAAATCTCTCCCCTCTCATTTTAAGACAACTTTATTGTAGGGGAAAACATAGTGAGGGCTAATAGCTAGTAAATAGGGATGTAGATTGTGTGAACGTGGTGTTAGGGAACCACCGCCAAAGTTATAAAAGTAGACACATGCAATACAGCAGTGACGACACCACTTTAGTAACTTGTCAGTTTCTTTGTTGAACTAAATTAAGGCGCATGTTGCAATCAAAAGTGTTTGAACAATTGGTTGGGGAGAAAGGCAAACTGTAAGAAAGAGGACTGCGCCTCCTTTCCAAGAGCAGCCAGCTCATGCACGACATTGTTTCAGGAACTCCATTGATTATGTTACAGTGTGCACCCATCGTTGTAACAGAAAGATGAATCTATTCTCAACTTGTGGATAATCTATTTATTCTGTCATTCTTGTTTGTTACTGTAGGAAATTGTGTGCTATTTCTGTGTCTGGCTTTATTCAGATAAGCAGATAAAACAAAATAAAACAGCTCATAGATCAGTGGTGAGACTATGGAACAAGTCATTTTATTGAAGGTCTTTACAGTAAAATTCTGAGAGAACCCAGAGTGTTTCAATGATTCACAGTATCTACAGCATTTTTATATTCACAGGACTCACTGTTTACTTGTGGTTTTGACATGTCATCATTGAACAATGTCTCGAACCTTTCATCTTTGTCTGTCGCTAAGGTTATCTCTAAGCTTGTTTCCTGTATTTATTGAGCCACACTTCCTATTTGTACCCCAGATATCAGTGTCCCTGGATGGAGAATTGATGGGGTCAGTTAAAAGGCCATGAATAGCTGGTTTCAGTGATAAAGAGCATCGGTAATCTCAATGGTAGACACAAATACTGGAGAAACTCAGCGGGTGAGGCAGCATCTATGGAGCGAAGGAAATAGGCAACGTTTCGGGTCGAGACCCTCCTTCTGTAATCTCAATGTTGTAATGGATAAGAGCCTAAATAGCACTGCGAACATCTATCCCCCTTCAATAGATAAGGAAACCTGCATTTCAGCAGAGTGTATTCTAGAGTCATAGAGTGATACGGTGTGGAAACAGGCCCTTCGGCCCAACTTGCCCACACCGGCCAACATGTCCCAGCTACAATAGTCCCACTGCCTGCATTAGGTCCATATACCTGTAGACTTGTCCTATTCATGTCCCTGTCCAAATGTCTCTTAAACATTGCAATAGTACCTGCCCATGTTAGATGTCCCAAAATGCAATAACTCACATTTCTCTGCATTAAATTCCATCAACCATTCCTCAACCCACCTGGCCAACTGATCAAGATCCTGCTGCAGTTTTTGATATCCATCTTCACTATCTGCAATATCATCCATTTTTGTATCAGCTACAAACTTGCTAATCTTGCCATGTATGTTTTCATCCAAATCATTGATATAGATGACAAGTAGTAATGGACCCAGCACCTAACCCTGAGGTACACCACTGGTCACAGGCCTCCAGTCTGAGAAGTGACCTTCCACCATCACCCTCTGAATTCTTCCATGAAGCAAATGTTCTATCCATTCAGCCCTCTCTCCTTGGATCCCATGCAATCTAACGTTCCAGAGCAGCCTCCCATGTGGAACCTTGTCGAATGCATTGCTGAAGTCCATATAGAACATCCACAGCTCTGCCCTCAGCAACCTTATTGGTCACATCTTCAAAAAACTCAATCAGATTCGTGAGACATGACCCCCCACGTACAAAACCATGCTGCCTCTCCCTAATCAGCTCTTGACCATCTAATGCCTGTATATCCGATCCCTCAGATTAGTCCCTAGTAACTTTCCAACTACAGATGTTAAGCTCACTGGCCTGTAGTTTTGAACCTTTTCACTGCAGCCCTTCTTGAATAGAGGCCCAACATTTGCCACCGTTCAGCCTTCCGGCACCTCTCCTGTATTTAATGATGATTTATATATTTCAGCCAGGGCTTCTGTAATTTCCTCACTAGATTCCCACAGTGTTCTCAGATATATCTGATCCATCCCGGGAGATTTATCTATCTTCGTTCACATCAGGACCTTCAGCACCTCTTCCACCATAATACTGGATGTTCTCAAGACACTTCCATTGACTGCCTCAAGTCCCACAATCCTCTTGTCTTTCTCCACAGTAAAAATAGAGGAACAATACGCATTGAGGACGTTGCCCATCTCATGTGGCTCATGTTGACCGATTTGATTCATGAGATGTCCCACTCTCTCTCTAATTACCTTTTTCCCTTTATGTACTTGGGATTATCCTTAATGCTCTCCGCCAGAGCTATCTCCTGTCCACCTTTTGCCATTCTGATTTCCTTCTTTAGTTTGCTTCATAGTTTCCCAAACCTCCTCTCAGATACACTAGATCCCAGCTGCCTCTCCCTGTCCCATGCCTCCTTCTTATTCTTGACCAATGCCTCAATGTTCCTCGTCATCCAGGCTTCTTTACATTAGCCAGCCTTGTCCTTCAATCTAACAGGGTTGTGCATGTCTGAACTCTTGTCAGCTCACTTTAAAAATCATCCCACTTTCCCCATGTCCCTTTACCTTCAAACAACCTACTCCAATCAACTTGTGCAAACCCCTCCCTCATACCCTCAATGTTTGGCCTTACTCCAAGTTAGGAATTTAGCTCATGTTAAGGCCCCTTGGTTTAGAATTATCTACCTGGGTAAAAGACTGTGAGCGTTGTCCATGCCCCTCATGCTCTTGTACACCTCAATGAGTCACTCCGCAGCCTTCTATGCTTCAAAGTAAAAAGTCCCAGACTATCCATCCCGTCCCTATAACTCAGTCCTCAAGTCCAGCTAACATTCTGGTGAATCTAATGGCAATTAATACTTGCCAAGGGAACATTTAGTTTCTGCCCCCAGTCCGTGTTTCATCCACTCAGCAGAGCCATGTCTCTGCCTTCAGTTTGTTCACACAACCTGTGGCTCCCCGATCCGTTGTTGTCCCTGTCCCTTCTGAAACTGCCATCAGCATCCTCAGTATTCCCATCTCCCTGTGTCTGGTTGATGCTTCACACAATCCAGATCCATAATTCAAGCTGATTTCATTGGCTCATTGGCCCAGTTGATAATGATCTTGTTGTTAGATTACCACCTGCTCTTCCATTATTCCACCAATTTTAATTTGATTTGCAGAAGTTCCAATATTATACCTCCATCTCCATTTAGACTCTTTCCTCCTACCCACCCCTGAATGGATTGACTCGTTCTAGACTCCTCAATCAGCATGGCCAGCTTCTCTTTGCCAATCAGCTCCCTTCAATAGCTTGCACGCCCAAAGAAACATCCAACTCAGTATCCTGTACCTGCCTTCTCTCCATACCCCCTGATCCCTCTAGCCACAAGTGCCACATCTAACTCCCGCTTAAATATAGCCAATGAACTGGCCTCAACTACTTTCTGTGGCAGAGAATTCCACAGATTCGCCACTCTCTGTGTGAAAAATGTTTTTCTCATCTCGGTTCTAATAGATTTGCCCCTTATCCTTAATCTGTGACCCCTTGTTCTGGACTTCCCCAAGATCGGGAATAGTCTTCCTGCATCTAGCCTGTCCAACCCCTTAAGGATTTTGTAAATTTTTATAAGATCCCCCCACAATCTTCTATGTTCTAGCGAGTACAAGCCAAATCTATCCAGTCTTTCTTCATATGAAAGTCCTGACATCCCAGGAATCAGTCTGGTCACCCAAATGATTGGCCGATGTGGGTAGTTTGGGCTGAAGAGCCTGTTTCCACACTGTATGACTCTAGGGCTCTGTAAAGAGAATTGAACAGCTTGTGTGACAGAGTTGTAGGGCTGAAGGGAACTCATGAGGGAGGAATGGAAATGATGGGGTTCCTGCACCAGGAGATGGCATGGTCAAGATGGGCCCATTGGTCTCCCCGGTTCCCTTTTCAATGTAATGTGGGAAGGCCAGTGAAAGCCAGATGGAGGAATCATTTGTGTGTTCATTTGGGTGACCTTTCTACTGGTTAGAGGGTATAACTTGTAATGCTTGGTGATCCAAGGAGAAAGTTCTTCCACACAGAGAATGATGGAATGTGCAGCCAGAGAGGGCGGTAGAATCAGAACCAATCACGGTAATTAAGATGCATTTACACAGGTACGTGAATAGGTGAGGCACAGGAGGATATGGACCTATAGTAGTCGTTTGTTATTAGTCCCAGATGGTCAAAAGGCTGGAATGAAATATCACGTGACAATACCAAACATAAACCTAAACCTGGATATGATAGTTGTAGGATTTGTTTCTGTTCTCTCTATCACTGACTCTAACTCGGAGGTTGCTGCTGGTCCTGGGGTGTTTGGATGTGGTTGGGGGAACCAGTCTGAGTGAACTTTGCTGGGTTTTACTTTAACACTGATCATCATCCTGTCCCTCAGCCGCAGACTCCACAGTCAGTGACCCGTGTGTAACCCACACTGTCCTGGATCAGCCCTGGAGGAACTCGGGTTGTCTGGAACTCAGTGCAGCAGCAGCCGATGGATGGATGATGGAAATCTGGCAAGAGGGTGGTACAGATTTAGCAGGTAAACTGATCGCACGCTAGTAAGTGAGGTGAATGTGACGCAGTTAGTGCTGATGCTTGCATCTCCGAGGAGCCCAATTCGATCCTGATATCGGGCGATGTCTGTGTGGAATTTGCATGGTCTGTCCTGGGTGGGGTCTCCCTGGTGCTCCAGCATCCAAAATATGTGCTGGAAGCTGGCAAAAGATTCAAAGCAAGGTTCACGGTCATGTGGGGGAATACGTTGCAGTGCTACAGGGAAAATAGGAGAAGGGGCAGAGGGCTGAAGGGGTCACTTTCCTGAAGGCTAGTATGGTCATGATGGGCAGAATGGCAACCTACTGTTATATATTAAGTAACTGAAAGAGAACAAGGCGTGTTAGATTGATAGTATCAGCCCTCATTGTGGAACAGGGAGTGGAACACAGAGAAAGGAAAGTCATATTCTGCAGGAAGGGAAGAGAGACTTTGGAAAGGGCAAGAAAGGGTTTCCTGGGACGGGACCAATGTTGCAGTGCGATGGTCTAGACCCCAGTCACTAATCTTTCCCTCAGTCGGGGGCTGACTCTCTGCTTGTTGTTTCAGTTACGACAATGTGAAGATTCCTGAGAGTGCGGTTCCAATCTATCGCTGCTCTGGGTGGAGACCCGGCTGGTTAAAGGGTAGGTGTACCAGTATGTACAACTGATGCACTCTGTTACTTTAGCAAAGGTCAGAGTGATGATCCAGATCTCTACAGCACTACAGATAAAATAGAACAATAATAAACACAATGAATTAATAACCACAACACTAGGTAACTGTAATAGTGCAAACACCAAAGTCTGTAGTGCAACCAAAGACACAGTCGATGGAACATCGTGGTTGCTGAGGTTAGTGTGTGCAGTGTTCAACAGCCTGATAGTTGCTGGGAAGAAGCTGGTCTTGAACCTGGAGGTCACAGTTTTCAGGCTCCTGCACCTTCTTCCCGATGGTAGCAGCAAGATGAGAGCGTGGCCAGGGTGTGGCCTCGTCAACACACTTCATAGTTATAACAAGACTTCTCTGCTTTAAGTTCATCAAATTAACTTTTTGCAAAATCTGACTTTGTTTTAATATTCTGATTTTACTTTAATAGTTTAGTATATTTTCAATGTTTGCGTCTCTAAATATGTGTGAAAGTTGAAGACTTTGTGATGTTTAATGGCCAGTCAGCCTGAAGCTGAGGCAGGTCAGGGGTGGGCAACGTGTGTCCATTCAAGAGCCCAGGGTGTGAGGGAGCAGCTGCTGCTGTGGGGAGTGTGGGTGGGGAGGGTGCGGGCAGCAGCTCACCGCTGACTGAGACTGAGACTGAGACTGACTGGGTCGTGATCGCTGTTACAAAACCGGCTCCAGATTCACATTCCCTGCTGCACTGAGGGACCGGGTACATTTACAATGTTTATAAACCTCATTGCAGGTCCCCATCCCAGTGTGGGAGAGAAGGAGGTGACCAGGACAGTCTGTTTCAGCTGGTTTACCACACACCTGCCGCGAGCAACAGGAGATCACAATCAAAAAACTGTGGTGGTTATTTTGTGTATCGTCTGAAGCCGACCCGGAGATTACAGTGTGTATTGTGCAGGTATGTTGCTCTCCATGTTGATAACTGGGGGTGGGGGTGGGGGTGAGGGGTGGGGCTTGTGGGGTGTGAGTGGGGGGGTGGGGCTTTGTGGGGTGTGAGGGGGGGGTGGGGCTTGTGGGGTGTGAGGGGGGGGTGGGGGGTGGGGGTGGGGGGGGGTGTGAGTGGGGTGGTGGGGGTGGGGGTGTGGGGGTGGGGTGTGGGGTGGGTGGGTGTGAGGGGGTGGGGGGGGTGTGAGGGGGGGGTGGGGGTGGGGGGGTGGGGGGGGGGTGAGGGGGGTGGGGTGGGGTGTGAGGGGGGGTGGGGGTGGGGTGGGGGTGAGGGGTGAGGGGGGGTGTGAGGGGGGTGTGGGGTGTGAGGGGGGGTGGGGTGGGGGGGTGGGGGGGGTGTGGGTGTGAGGGGGGGGGTGGGGGTATGAGGGGGGGTGGGGTTTGTGGGGGGGGTGTGAGGGGTTTTGAGGGGGCGGGGGGTGAGGTGGGGGTTGTGAGGGGTGGGGGGGGGGAGGGTGGGGGTGGGGGGTGGGTGTGAGGGTGGGGGGGGGGGGGGGTTGTGAGGGTTGTGGGTTGAGGGGGGTGTGAGGGTGAATTCTGGACGTCCCGAGTACCATCGGCCCACACCCCAGGGCTGAATGTTGCGGTCTGTGGTCAGTGATCCCCTCACTCAGATCTCCCTCTCCCACAGTCTGGTCAAGCTGTTGTGTCTGGACCTTGCCTTCCTGGCGTGACCTGTGACCTGTGACCTCCACCCCCACTCCCTGTCCCCTTCCCTATGACTGACCAGTGACCCCGTCTACAGTCGGGTCACATATTCCAACTAGAATAACCTGGACCAAATACCTGTCCACTCCCACCCCCAGTAGCCCCCCCCCAGCTGGTTGTGTCTGCCCTGCCCCCAACCCCACCCCAGTACTGTTGCCCCCCCACACCCCAACTGCCCACCCCGGTACTTGTTGCCCCCCTCACCACCCCAACCCCAGTACTGTTGCCCCCCACCCCCCCACCCCCCCCCATCCCCCACCCCTGTTGCCCCCCCCACCCCCACCCCCACCCCGGTACTGTTGCCACCCCACCCCCCCCCCCCCCCCCACCCCACCCCGGTACTGTTGCCCCCCCCCCCCACCCCCACCCCACCCCCAGTACTGTTGCCCCCCCCACCCCACCCCACCCCAGTACTGTTGCCCCCACCCCACTGCCCCCCCCCACCCCCAACCCCCCGGTACTGTGCCCCCCCACCCCCCCCCACCCCAACTGTTGCCCCCCCCCCCCCCACCCCCACCCCACCCCCCGGTACTGTTGCCCCCCCCAGCTGGTGAACTGCCCGTGTCTGCCATGGTCCCCCCTCCCCCTGGCCCCACATTGAACAGCACAGCCCACACACACACTGTGGCTGAGGGTGACCACTGAAGCTGGGCAGGATGTCCCAGGCAGAGAACCTGGCTCGTGCCAACCTGCCCCCCCCCCCCCCCCCCCTGACCACGGAGCCCCAATCTGAGCCCCCTACCCCTGCATCCTGATTTGTCACAGCCCCTTGGGCTGACGGCTCCTTTCATTGCTCCATTGAGAGTAAAAATTCCCCCAGGACAGAGCAGCCCCACACCCCCCTCCCGGCTATCACACCCCCCCATCGCCCTGTCCTCCCACTCCTGCATTCTGTCACACTAGCCCGTCCCACACCCCCTCCTGCACTGGACACCCCAACCAGCCCCCATCCCCGCCACCTGGCCATTTCTTGCACCCCCCCCCACCCACTGCCCCCTCTCCACCCTCGAAAAATTCCCACCCCTCCCAGCCTCCCCACTACCTCCCCACTACCCCTCCCACATCACACACATTCCACTCCCCCTCCCCCACCATCCCCCCCTCTCCACACTCAAGAACATTCCCAGCCGACCCAACCCAGCACTCCCCCCCCCACCCCCACTGTCCCCACCCCCACCCCCTCACAGTCTCCCTACTCCCCCTCCCACATCACACACACTCCACTCCCCACCCCCACTGTCCCACCCCCACCCCCTCACAGCCTCCCTACTCCCCCTCCCACAATCACACACACACACTCCCCCCCCCACCCCCACTGTCCCACCCCCACCCCCTCACAGCCGCCAGGACGGAGCGGGGAGAAGCAGGAATGACTGGGGTGGGAGACTTGAACATGGAGCACATTGATGGGTGACAGAGCCTGTAACATTGGCCCACAGAATGAGGCGACCTGTTTACCATTCCTACTCTGATCCCATTCTCCCCCACATTCCCATCAATTGCCCCAAATTAGCACAAGGTGCTGGAGTAACTCAGCGGGTCAAGCAACGTTACTGGGGAACATGGATTTGTGACGTTTCGGGTCAGGATCTTTCTTCAAAAGGATCCCGGCCGGATGTGTCACCCATCCATGTTCACCAGAGATGCTCCCTGACCCGCTGAGTTACTCCAGCACTCTGTGCTTTGTTAGTGAACCAACATCTGCAGTTCCTTGTATCTCGGACAACACATTATTGATCAACTGTTCGTGGAAACATAGTTCTTCAGTAACTGGTTACTGGACGTCCCACATTACAACAGTAGCCAAACTCCTCGTGTAGTTCACTAACACACTCCAGTGCAGCCAGAGAGTTTCACTGGTGATATATAAAGGCAAGATTTACTGTATCAGACCAATATATCTGCCACAGCAAGTTAGCAGATGGGGGACAGCAATGGGGCAACGGTTTGAAATGGAGCGTGTGTGAGGCTTTTATATGGGGTGGTCTATCTGCGCTTGGAGAATAAAACTGAGGTGTGTCTGCTCCATGAACGGTGGAAGTGCAGCTGTGTGTATCAGAGGCTGTGTGATGACAAGTGGACATTACACTGACACTGACCATCATCTTGTGTCCCAACCCAGAGACTCCGTACACAGTGACCCATGAGTAATCCACACCGTCCTGGATCAGCCCTGGAGGAGCACGGATTGTTCCAACACTCAGTGCACAAATGGCCAATGGAAGTCTGATGCAAACCTTGCTGAAGGATGGTACAGATTCAACAGGTAATGTGAGGAAATTATTCCATCCAACTCAGTCAGTGAGGGAGGAGGAGGGGTGAGGACATGATGGAAGAATCAGGTTGTCAGTTATCACAGAGGGACAGTGAGTAAAAACTGGGATGTGGAGCTCTCAAATTCTGTACCGTGAGAGACGGGGAGGATAGGGGCCGGGATTCAACCGGGAGATTATCTGGCAGTGGGTGATATTGAAAATAGGACGGGATGCAGACAGATTGTCCTCAATTCCTGGTCTCTCTCTCACTGAATAAGAGACCCCAGTTCAGGGGCTGACTCTCTGATTGTTGTTTCAGTTTCTGGCAGATGGAAGATTCCCGAGACTACTGTTCCAGTGTATCACTGCTCCGGGGAGAGGCCAGGCTGGTTAAACGGTAGGATTAGAGTTTGCTACTTTGGGACTTAGCTTTTGTCAGGAGGGTCAGACTGATGACTACGATCAGTTCAGAGAGGGCCGTCCACATGGACAACTAACACAAACTCCCTGAAGGTTTCTCCCCACAGTCTCTCAGCTCTGGATCTTCATGGAGTCAGGCGACAGAGCTCCAGCTCCCTGTTTCCCGGTATCGGGCTGTCGATCAGTCGGCTGCTGTCCCCTACAGACTAGACTGGAGCAGTTTCAGCAGCTCCAATCATGCCAGTGAAGGAGCAGCTTCAAGGGAGCGTGACACACGACTGCCACTCACAGTTCATCAATTCATCAGGTCACATTGAACGACTCATACAACGCAGACACCAACCCTTTGGCCCAACTCCCTCCGTGCCCAACTAGATGCCCGAAGAAAGCCAGTACCATTTGGCCCATATCCCTTGAAACCTTTCCTATCCATGCACCTGCCAAAATGTATTTTAAATATTGTAGTGGTACCTGCCCCAACTACATCTTCTGGCAGCTCGTTCCATGTTCCCACCACCCTGTGTGTTGAAACTGTTCTCCCTCCGGTTGCTATTAAATCCTTCCCCTTTCACTTTAAACCTGTGTTATCTGGTTCTTGATTCCTTGCTCTCTGGGCAAAATAAAGCCCCATTCACCCTACCTATTCCCTGTTGGATTTTATATCCTCTACAAGATCGTGCCTCAGTCTCCTGCGCTCTCAGGAATAAAGTCCCAGCCGAACCAACCCCTCCCTGTAGCTCAGGCCCTGAATCCTGGCAACATCCTCGTAAATCTTCTCTGAGCCTTCCCAGCTTAAACCAACGAGGTTCCTATTTCAAAACCTTCAAATTAATGAATTCACATACACGATACTTGTTTTTTAATTTACATAAAGTTTTTTAACTTCTTTATTTACAATTTTAGTTCTGACTTGTTTGACCATATTTATTCTGATTAATTTTTAAAGTTCTTCTTTAATTCCTGAATTTAAAATACATTTGGATAGGAAAGGTTCAGAGTAATATGGGCCAAATGTGGGTAGATGGGACTGGCTTAGATGAGGCATGGTGGGCATCGTGGATGATTGGGTGGAGGGCCCTGCTTCTGTGCTGTACCACTCTAATTGGGACTTATTATTCCCGACATACATTGCTGTGCGCAATTCAATACCTTCCCAGACGATATATCAATGCCACTAATGTTTGCAACCTGCATCAGTAAAACATGCGAGTGCTTGTTACACAGGGCCCAGACGCTCAGAATCAAGTTCTTGTAGAATCTGCCCTGTAGTCCTTCACCGCACAAAATGTTCACTGTTTTTGCAAGGCGGTGAAATGTCTCTGAATTTCACTGAAAAATAAAGGCTATTGATATTTATATCAGCTGGTCAGCCTGGGGTGTAGCTTCACTGACACAAACTAGACTTCCCACTTTTGATGTTATCCACAATTCACGCTGCCTCGAAGAAGCATGAATAAAGACATCCCACCCTGGTCATTCTTCCACCTCCATGCTCCCGTTGGGAAGAAGGCACAGACGCTTGTAAACGCCCATCACCAGACTTGTTAGTCTCTGTTATCAGGATTCTGCACAGTCCTTCCATAACCTTGGGAACTGTCTGATATTGAACTTTGTCCCTGGAACTGATGTGTTACAATGTCTTCACTCTGTATCTCCCCCTTTGGCCAACCTGTTGTGCGTGAGATTGATTTGAATGTATTTATTGATAGTTTTATCGGATCTGAGTGGATGGCATGTAAAACTAATATTTTCACTGCGCCTCACTACACATGACAATAATAAACCTAAACCTAAACAAAAACAAACCAGGGGCAGGTCTTGTTAACCAATTAACAAGGCCAATTAACTGACTCATTCACTCGTGTTTGGATGTGGGAGAAAACTGGAGCACCCAGAGAAAACCCACACGGTCACAGGAAGAAGTTGCAAACTCTACTCAGACAGTCCCCAGGTCAGGACATAACCCGGATTGTAGACTTTAGGAGAGCTCCCCCTCCCCTCACCCCACTCACCATCATCAACACCACAGTCACATCTGTGGAGTCTTTTAAATTCCTAGGAACCATCATCTCCAAGGACCTTAAGTGGGGGGCTACCATCGACTCCACAGTCAAAAAGGCACAACAGAGGATGTACTAAGGCCTTTGCCAGCATCAACCCACGCAAAGCCACAGGGCCGGACAACATTCCTGGGTGCGTGCTAAGAGACTGCGCCGAGCAACTGAAAGATGTCTTCACAGATATTTTTAACACTTCGCTCAGCCAGGCAGTAGTGCCCAACTGTCTTAAGAGTGCCACCATCATTCCTGTCCCGAAGAAACCAAACCCAGCCTGCCATAATGACTTTCGACCAGTGGCTTGTATCACCCATAGTAATGAAGTGTTTTGAGCGACTGGTTATGCAGCATATCAAAAATAGCCTGCCTGCCGACCTAGACCCACTGCAGTTCGCCTACAGAGCCAACCGATCCACAGAGGATGCAGTCTCAACAACACTGAGCCTCGTACTGCCACACCTTGATCGGAAAAATACTAATGCCAGGATCCTCTTCATAGACTTCAGCTCTGCTTTTAACACAATCATTCCGCAGCAGCTGGTGGAGAAGTTGGAGTTATTGGGGGTTGATGCTGGCACATGTAACTGGGTCCTGAACTTTCTATCGCAACGGCAGCAGACAGTCAGGGTGGGCAGTAGGACATCAAAAACCATAGCCGTGAGCACTGGCTCGCCCCAAGGCTGTGTCCTAAGCCCCCTGCTGTTTAGTCTGCTTACACACGACTGTACTGCTAGACTCAACAACAACTTCATCAACAAGTTCGCTGATGACACAACAGTGGTGGGTCTCATCAGTGACAATGATGAGTCGGCGTACAGGATGGAGGTGGAGCTGCTCACAGATGGTGCAAATCCCACAACCTCAATCTCAACATGGGAAAAACGAAGGAGATGGTGGTTGACTTCAGGAGGGCTGGAAAACAACGCCATACACCTCTGCACATCGATGGAGCTGATGTGGAAAGGGTCAGCAGTGTGAAGTTCCCAAGGACTCCACCTGTCAGATGACCTGACGTCCACGACCAACACCACAGCACTGGTCAAGAGAGCCCAGCAGCGACTACACCCTCTCCGTAGACTACGGAAAGCAGGTCTCCCCACTGCACACCTACAAACTTTTTATAGGGGGACAATCGAGAGCACATTAACCTACGGCATCACCTCCTGGTTCGGGAGCTGCAAGGCGTACGAACGGCACCAACTGGACAGGATTGTGAAGACCGCCAGCAGGATTATTGGTGCTCCACTCCCTTTATCCTGCTGGACTTATACAGGAAGAGATGTATCAGCAGAGCCATCTCCATCATCAAAGACCCCTACCACCCATCGCATCACATATTCTCCATCCTGCCATCTGGGAAGAGGTACAGGAGCATCAGCTGCAAAACCAGCAGGATGCTCCTCAGCTTCTTCCCGCAGGCTATAAGACTGATAAACGGACTTTGCCCCCTGCCAAAGTATCGCGCACCAACCACCAACCTGGACACACTGAAGCAGAGCCATTGTCGTGGCACTGCCGATCGCAACTCGTGATATATGTACTTTTATTCTTTATTTCTATTTATTTTTTACCGCACACTGAATGGACACTGGTTGAGAAACGTTTTTTCGTTTTCCTCTGGGTATGTAAGTCCTCAGAAAAATGATGATAAAGATATACAATACAATACAATACAATCCACACTTCAGGCTTCTTCGGAAAACAATCACCCAACATCATCAAAGATGACTCAATCAGGTCAGTTCTTCTTGCCTTTACTCTGATCTGCCAGAAGCTACAGAAGGTTGAAAGCTCGCATCACAGCGGAATGACTTATTTTCCATCGTTATCGAGCTTCTGCCCGATCCGTCCTTATGCCAGGATACTGTTCCATGCGTATTGCCCCCAACGTAATCAAAGACTTGTTCAGACCCGGTTAGTCTTGCTTTCCCCTACCCAAGTTCCTGAAGAAGGAATAGAAGCATGAGAGCGAGCACCAACGGATTAAGCATTAGCTTATTTTTCTCCATTATGAGGCTTCTGAACTGTCCCTCTGTAGATTAGTGTACAGTTCAATTCGCTTCTACCGCATTGCGGATAAATAGTAAATTGTCCAAGTAACTGATGCAGGAAAATACACGCCAATGCTGCGAACTATATTCTGTACTCTGCATCTTTCACGTTGCTCTATTTATTTTCATAGAATGATCGAATGCTACAACATGGTAATGGGACTTCTACCCAGCTTGCACACACCGACCAATGTGCCCCATCTACACGAGTCACTCCTATCCACCTTTCGCCCACATCACTATACATCATTCCTATCCATGAAGCAGTCCAACAGACTTCACCCATACCACCGGCAACAGCCAAACACAACCTGGAAACCACGGCTGCCGGACAGGACACAAAGGTCCTACCCACCTCCACTTCCGCAAACACAACAACCTTTTTTAGGGCAAGGCCAACAGCGGCCTGCATGGAAGATGCAGCCGCCACCCCGTCAACCTCCACAACGTCCACCCAAAACACCGTACGTACGGAACCGCCGCTAACCATGGAGGTAAGGGGGTCTAGTTCCTCTCTCACGCCGTAGCATCCCCTCCTGCACGAATAGGTTGGCGATTGCAGGCTTTTTTGGACATTAGGAAAAACTGTCACCACAGATGAGTTTATTTTACAAAGTGTTCAAGGGTATGTTATAGAATTTATTGGAGGTATAAATCCCCCTACCCAGCATTCGCCTCATAGGAATTTTACTCTATCCCAAAAAGAGGTGGAGGCAGGACATGCTGAAAATTATACGACTAGCAGCCAAAAGGGGTAATTGGCAAAACCAAGCATGAACCTATTGAGTTTGTGTCCAACATCTTCACCAGAATTAAAAAAGATGGGGGATGTCGGATTATAATAGACTTAACTGAGCTGAACACTTTTGTACAATATACCCATTTCAAAATGGATACGTTTGAAACAGCTAGGCAGAATGCTTTACCCAGGGTACTTTATGGCATGCATCGATTTGAAAGATGCATACTATACGGTGCCCATCTCTGAGGCTCACAGGAAATTCCCTAAAGTTTGTCTGGAAGGGTCAATTATGGGAATACAAGGCATTGCCCAATGGAATCACCACAGCCCCTAGGCTGTTTACCAAATTGGTAAAACCTATATTGGCTCTTCTCCGACAACAAAATTATATAGTAATGGCATATTTGGATGATATATTGCCTATATTGCCTCCAATTGGCAATTCAAGGTGTGGCTGCAACTAAGGCTCTTTTTGAGAAGCTGGGGTTTGTAATCCATCCAGACAAATCAAAATTGCACCCGGTACGGATTATTTGGGGTTCACCCTAGACACCAATTTAATGAAGATTACCATCCCAACCAATAAAGCTACTGCTATAATAGAAGAGTGCCACAGTCTTACTTGCGCCAGGGTACCGACCATTCGGCAAACAGCAAAAGTTATAGGCAAATTGGTAGCTACATTCCCAGCTGCACAATTCGGACCGCTACACTACCGAAATTTACAAAGAACAATGATCACAGCATTAAAAACGAATGCTGGGCACTTTGATCGGCCAATCCGGTTACCAGCAAAGGCTAGAAACGAGCTACAATGGTGGGTTGACAATATTAGAGAGTGTCACAGACCCATCATAGTAAGCAACCCTGACGTGCTACAAACTGACGCAAGCGCACAAGGCTGGGGAGCAACTGATACGATGTCCAGTTACGATACTGATACGAGTCACACGGGCAACTGATACGAGTCATACGAGCAACTGATACGAGTCACACGGGATAAACTATATAGAAATGCTGGGGGCATTTCATGGACTGCGGGCTTACTGTACTAATTCACGGGATTTACATGTCCGCCTTCAAATAGATAATACTACAGTGGTGGCTTACATCAATCATATGGGTGGTATCAGGTCGCTATCTTGTGATGAATTGGCTAACACAATTTGGCACTGGTGCATTGAAAGGAATATTTGGATTACTGCGACCTATTTGCCTGGGAAGCTTAATACAGTGGCGGACACCAGGTCACGAGTATTCAATGACAAACATCGAGTGGATGTTGAACCCCCAAATTGTTGCGACATTATAGCTCACCTATGGGACACCATTAAAAATTGACCTATTTGCGTCTAAAAAAACAAAACCATCAAATACCAACGTACGCTGTCGTGGGAACCAGCCCTGGGGCAATAGCAATGGATGCGTTTCCTATCCATTGGGGGAAATGGTTTTGCTACGCATTTCCCTCATTTGCCTCATCAGTCGGGTATTGCAACAAATACTCTGCAGTGACCATATTAGCTTCATTCCCACTGGTACACAACCATGGTACCCTTCGTTAATGGCATTTTAAAACAACCATGGATGGTTGGAAACATCCCTGAAGCTTGATTTACTCACCCCATTGCGGTTAGTCTCCTTAGTAAAGTTGGCCTAGGTTCTGAAAAGACCACTCATCCAGGCGGTCAGCCATAGCTTATCGCCGCATCATGCCCGAGAATCTACTCGGAAACAGTTATCACCCAAACTTCAGAAGTTTGGAGGCATATCTATGTGTGCCCCGGACACTACAATAAAGACTTCCAACTCAACGAGACCTGATGTCCTGGAGATTTCAGCTTGGCCTTCATTCGATGTCTCCAGTGCCATCAACCAGGCAGTGCGTGTCCTCATACCTGGATATAGTGTCTCCAACCACCTGGTGTAAAAGATAAACCTAAATGAGGGGAGTGTTCAACACCAACCCTCCACGACCCAGATATACTGTAACGTGGGATGTGGGGATCGTGCTGACCCCACTGAGGAGTGGGCTCACAATGATGAGCTCCACTGAAACAGCTCCCCTCAAGGTGGTGATGCTGATGGCACTGACTCCCGAAGTCCAGACGTACAAAAACTGCGATGGACAGCATGGTGGCCAGCCCTGGTCAAAGTTGTCCCTCCATCAGAACTGCCTCACAATGTGTCACTCCATCAGAACTGCCTCACAGTGTGTCCCTCCATCAGTCCCACCACAGTGTGTCCCTCCACTTGCCCTCAAGTACCAGAACCACAGTGTGTCCCTCCATCAGTACCACCACAGTGTGTCCCTCCATCATACCACCCACAGTGTGTCCCTCCATCAGTACCACCACAGTGTGTCCCTCCATCAGTACCACCACAGTGTGTCCCTCCATCAGTACCACCACAGTGTGTCACTGCGTCAGTTCTGCCCCATTTCAGTCCCTCCATCAGTAACACCACCAGTGGACGGAGAGAGGGCAGCCCAGAGAGGGGGAATAGAGAGCGTAGGAGAGAGAGTAACAGTTCGGGGAGAGTGACATCAGTAAGGATGGAGGGAGAGAGAAAGAGAGGAGGGAGAGGTGCTGCATCATTCGCCGTTTTATTTCGGTTTAGGACAATTCTGAGGCGGCAATGTTTCTGTTCTCTGAGTGTGGTGAGTCTGTGGGTCGTGCCGCCTCAGAGGTGATGAAGGAAGGCAGAGAATGTGATTGTCCCGTGGTATAGTCAGATCTATTCCAGGCAAGCAGGGAGTGAATGGTTCCCGGGTCAGTCAGCGGGAGTGTGGGGTTGGGGTCACAGTCCAGTGAAGCCGCGATCATATTGAGGGGTGAAGCAGCGTGGGGGGGGGGGGGGGGGGGGGGGGGCATTTTAGTCCGAGGTGAATCCATTGAACTAATTCCTCAACCTGTGGACAAAAGGTCGCCCAGTCCAGTCCAACTTCAAACTGGCACCAGAAGCCCTGAGAGGGCCCCTGGTATTTGGCATCGCCTTCCTTTGCTGAGTGAAACGGATTGAAGGAAATCAGACAAACAACAGAGGGTGAGAGTTGGATCTGATGGAGTTTGAAACAATATCCCCTTTGCTGGAACAATGCCGCCGCTCCCAATTTCCATCCCTCAGTATCTATCGCCACAATTCCCAGTCTTTGGAGTTTCTCAATCAATTCCCTGAATAAACCACAGCCTGTCTGTCTCAGCAGGGATTTCACTCGGCTGATGTCATCTGTTTGTGAATCTTTTCTGAATCTCTATTTTTAAACTGTGTTTGAAACTTCACTGTTCCGGTGGAGACGGAAAATGGTATAAAAATTCTCCAGGAATGTTGTGTCTGTCCCCAGCATTTCATTCCGAGACATTACCGGTAGCTGACGGGGGCACGTCGCTGGGCAGAGAACATGGGGGCATGTTTATGAATAATATACGACGTGGCAGAAAATCCTGTACGTGATCATTGCTGCCGTTGGAGTCCCCGTAAGTGAGCAGAACAATTCAAGTTTTATATCTCCATCCGTGTGTGTTCACTGGCGTTGACCTGATTCTCATCATGTTACACGTTCCCAACTGATGATCCTTGTACAAGAATATGTGAAGAATATCAATCCCCTCAGTGACATATTTGTGAAATTAACGCTGCTGTGATTGGCCTTATTGTCAAGACAGCTGAAACGAAGCCGCTTTTTCTCTCACTGCGCTGCTGCTGCTGCTGCCGCCGGGAGGGAGGGAGCCACTAGAATGTGGTTCTTGCCTTCAGTGCCACCTTGCCCCAGAGATTTGTACCCATGGTGCTCGGGACAGGCGGGCAGGCGGGCAGGCAGCCTCTCCGGGACGGTGGTGAATGGGACAGGGGAGGGGTCACATTGTGAAGATTTCTGTGTGTGAGATTATTGATCAGAGTGAACAGCCGCTCCTGTGGACACTGTGGTCCACACCTCACTCCACTCACTCACTCGGCACTGTGGAGTCTGTCTGTCCACAGTCGGATTTCCACCCACCGCTCTTCCTGTTGGTCAAAAATATAATTGGATCCATCTCCTGGACCAGTGGCCGCGGATCTACGGCGTGGTGTGTGTGTGTGTGTTGTTTGTGTTTTACTGAACTGAACCACTGTGGAATGAATCCATTAACGGGTGGGGCCACTCTGCTGCCGGATTCCATGTTGGTTCCCTGCCTTCCCTCTGGAAGCCTCCCTCCTCGTCCCCCATCAGATGCCGAGTTCCCAGAGCCCTGGTTTACACCAAGGGGCGCTCACGGTAAGTCTGAGAGACTGTGAGCAGCAGCAGGATTCACTATAGAAAGACAAGTTGTACAGGGTCTTGGTGAGGCCACACCTGGAGTATTGCGTACAGTTCTGGTCCTCCTAATCTGAGGAAAGACATTCTTCGCCATAGAGGGAATACAGAGAAGGTTCACCAGACTGATTCCGGGACGTCAGGACTTCCATATGCAAGAAAAGACTGGATAGACTCGGCTTGTACTTCGCTGGAATTTAGAAGATTGAGGGGATCTCATAGAGACTTACAAAATTCTTAAGGGGTTGGGACAGGCTAGATGCAGGAAGATTGTTTTCCCGATGTTGGGGAAGTCCAGGACAAGGGGTCATAGTTTAGGATAAGGGGGAAGTCTTTTAGGACGGAGATGAGAAAAATTCATTTTTCCCACAGAGAGTGGTGAAATCTGTGGAACTCTCTGGCCACAGAAGGTAGTTGAGGCCATTTCGTTGGCCATATTTTAAGAGGGGAGTTGGATGTGGCCCTTGTGGCTGAAGGGATCAGGGGGTATGGAGAAGAAGGCAGGTACAGGATACTGAGATTGGATGATCAGCCATGATCATATTGAATTGCGGGTGCAGGCTCGAAGGGCCGAAGGCCTGCTCCTGCACCTAATTCTATGTTTCTATGTATCTATGACCATTGCGCCTATTGTAGCGGGTGTGGTGGTGTGCTCTCGTTCCCTCCCTCCCCCGCCCACCCCCTTGTAACCCCCCACACACCGCCGTCGCCTTATCTCCTCTCTCCCCCCTGAAGCAAGAAGGCAGGCAGGCAGGCAGGCTGGGTCGGGCACAGTCGGAGCCGGCCTCTCTGACATCGTTAAGCATGCAGGCAGCCGCGCACCGACTCCAACACTCCTGATCTCCAGCTGAAAGTCGGGCCGGTGTTTAGTTCAGCCCCCGGAGACCGGTGTTGTGTAAGATGCCCAGTGTCCGTTCCCTTGTCTTTTCCTTTCCGCCCGTCCCAGTGAATTTGGTGGCGATTGTGATCCTGTGCCCGGGGGAAAGTTGCGGCCGTCTTCGTGCGGCCTCTCCACCTGCACCACTCGCTACCTGGTGGCCATGGCAGCTGCGGCCGATCTACTTGGTCCCATCACACTGAGGTCAATCAGTGTTTTCAGCTCCGATATCATTACTTTTTTTACCTGGAGTTTGTCCTGTCCCATCAACCCCTGTGTGTAGTGTTATCAATGTAACTGGTGTCTGCAGCCACACGATGTTCTGTCTTCCTGGTTCACCGTCAACATTTTCACCTTTGATCGCTTTGTCGCCATTTGTTGCCAGAAGCTGAAAACTAAATATTGCACCGGAAACTGCGGCTGTGGTTCTGGCAACAGCCGGCGTCCTGCTCACTGTCTACAAAACCTGCCCCGCTACTTACATATGAACCCTGGAGAATCATCGACTAATGTCCCGTGGGGCTGTGTCACACGGTGGCCAGTTATTTACAACTGACGCCCCGTGTGGGTGGCATTTGACTGGATCGACAACGGTTTTTTAAAAAACTACGTTCCTCCTTTCTTTCGCTGTCATCCTTCTGCTGCTCAACGCTCTGACAGTCGCCACATTTTAGTGGCCCAGTCGGGTCCGGAAGGGGCTGAGGGGTGAGAGCAAGGGGGGGAACCGCAGTGACCCGGAGATGGAGAGCAGGAGGATGTCTGTGGTTTTACTTTCTTAATTCACCCACCATCTCCGGCAGCTTCATCCTCACCTGTGGCTGGTGACGGCGGTTGTAAACTTCGTCTATTATCAGATCACAGGAGATTGGAAAAGATCGGAATGATTCTCATTGGATCTTTAACAACGTCGGGGTTTTGCTGAGTGATCTCAGCTGCTGCACCAACACATTTATTTTACCGCGCGACGTCCAGTCCCAAGTTCAGGGAGCAGCTGAAGAAGAGCGCGGTGACAAATCCGCTCAACCTTCAGTGCTCCGGCTCATTCATAAATCCCCGCCCTGAGCGGAGCGCAACCGTCCATCCAACCATCCCCCCAGAGGCGCCGCAGTCTGTCCGCCCGGCCCGGCCCCTCACATTCAACCGCCGGACACCATGAGGAAGGGGGGAGAATGCGGAGAGAGAAAGAGACGGAGAGAGAGAGACAGAGAGAGCGCGAGAAGAAGAAGAGCTTGGGGCAAAGAGAGTGTGGAAAGAGGGAAGCTGAGGGGGAGATAGGGGTGAGAGGGAAAGAGAGAGAGGGGAGAGAGAGTGGAGAGAAGGGGCGGAAGAGGGAGAGAGAGAGAGATGGGGGAGAGAGAAGAAAGGGGGAGAGATAATCCAGTGAGAGAGGGAACGACAAGAGAGGAGAGAGAGAGAGAGAGAGGAGTGGGGGAGAGACAGGATAGACAAGAAGGGCAGAAGGGGGGAGGGAGGGAAAGAAGAGAGAGGGAGAGTGAGAGGACAGAGAGACAGAGAGAGAGAGAGGGCGGGTGAGAGAGAGAGGGGCAGCGCTCGAGAGAGAGGGAGAGGCAGAGAGGAGAGCGGGGCGCGCTCTCGGTTTTGCCTAGCTCTCGCGCGCGCGCTGGGCCTCTCGTCTCGCGTGGGGGCCTCTCGCTCTCTCTGCTGCGCTCTCTTTGCCGCTCTCCTATGCGCGGTCCTCTAGCTCTCTGCGTGGGGGACCGCTCGCGCGCTATCGCGCCCGTGGCCCCCTCTCGCTCTCTACGGCGCTCTGGTAGGCCTCGCTCGCACCTCGCTCTCCGCTGTGCCGTCTCGCTCGCTGCTGCCTCTGCTCTCTCTCGCGCTTTGTACTGCTCTCGACTACTTGTTTCCCCGCGCACGCTGACCGCTCTCTCTCTCGCGTGGTTTGCCTATCTCGTCTCGGGGTTCCGCTCGCGGATCGCTCTCTCTCGCGGTGCGGTCTCTCTCTCTTGTTTGCCGCGCTCTCGCTCTCTCGCGCTTACCCTTTTTCCGCCTCTCTCGACTCTCTCGCGTGTTTTCCCCTCGCAGCACTCTCTCTCCTTCTTTCGTAGTTTTCTTCTCTCTCTCGCTCCTGCTCGTCGCGTCGCGCGATACTTCTCTCTCTCGCTGTCCCTCGCCCGCGGTGGCAGCTCTACGCGTGCGGTGGCCCGTATCTCTCTCGTTTGGGCGCGACTGCCGGGGTCAGGGCCGCTCTTCGCGTGGCTTTGCGGCTGCGCGCGCTGGGTCGCGCTCTCGCTCGCGCGCTGCAGCTCCTCGCGTTCCTCGCTCTCGCTCTTCGCTCTTGTCGGGGAGGGTTTGGGGTCTGCTGCGCGCCGCGCGTTCTGGTGCTGAGCCCTCGGGCTGATCGTGCTTTCTCTCTCTTGTTCTGCTCTCTCTCTCTCTTTTTTTTTTGTGGCTTCTCGTCTCTCTGTCGCTATCGTGCTCGCGCGAGGGCCGCTCTCCCGCGCTCTCGCTCTCTCGGTGGATCTGCGCCCTCTCGCTCTCCTCTATCTCTCCTTTACTCTCTCTCTCTCGCTCCTCGGCGCCGCGCTCGCTCTCGCTTGTCCTCTCTCTCTCGCTCTTGCCGCTCATCTCGCTTCCTGTTGGGTCCTCTGCTCGACGCTCTCCTTGCCGCTCTCTCTCGGGTGGTGTGTTTGGGGTGCTCTCTCTTTTCCGGCGCTCTCTCTGTCTTTCTCTTCTAGCCCTTGTCCCTCCTCTGCTTTGCGCTCACTTTTCCGCTCTCTCTCTTTCGGTTCCATTCCTCTCTCGCGCTCGGTGCCTGCTCTCCCTCGCCTATCTCTCTCTCTTTACTCTCTCTCTCTCGGGGCCGCGAGCTCGCGATCGCTCGGGGGCCCGACGGCGACGCGCGAGCGAGCTGGGCAAGCTCCGCTGATCGCTGCGTGGCCGCGCGCGCTCTCGCTCTGCTGTCCTCTCTCTCTCTTTAGCTCTTTCTCTGCTCTTTTCCTCGTCTCCTCGCTCTCTCTGCTTCGGTTTCTCCTCGCTCGCTTTCCCTCTCTCGGGCGCGCGGTGGCACTTATCGCTCGCTCTCTGTCTTTGTTCGTTTCCCTCTTCGCTGCGCTGTGTTCCTCCTGCGCTTCTCTGCGTCGGTGGGCTGGCCTGCTGCGCTTGCACCTGCGGGGGGTTGGATGGGCGTGGCGTCGTGCGAGTGGATTCGGGGGGGTGGGTGCAATTAGGCGTGAGGCCCTCTTCGTCTTTCCTTTTGTCGGTTGTCTTGCTGTCTTTGTTGGTTTTTTTGCGTTTGCGTCTCGCTCTTCTCGGGGGTCCTCTCTTTGCGGGCGTGTGGGAGGGTTGTCCTCTCGCGCTTTTGTTGCCGCGCTCTGCTCTTTGTCCCTCTCGTCTCTCTCTCTGCCCTCGCTCTCGCGGTTGTGTGTGTTGTGGGCGCTGGGTCTGGTTGGTTTGGGGGTTTGTTAGGGTGTTGTGTTGAGTGGGTGTGTGGGTGGGTGGGTTTGTTGGTTGTGGGCGTTCTCTCGAGCTCTTTTCCTTTTGTGTCTTCTCCGCGCTTCTCGCTGTCTCGTCTTTTTTTCGTTCGACTCTCTCGCTCTCCCTTTCACTCTCCGCGCTCGTTCGGCCTCTCCTCTCGCTCTCTCTCTGCTGCGTTGTTGTGGTTACTCTCTCTCTCTCTGCTCCGCGTTTCCCCCTCTCTCGCTCTTCAATCTTTGCCTAAACACTCCGCTCTGCTTT
>JAVHYY010000368.1:0-120912 GCA_035221665.1 Okamejei kenojei | reverse complement strand
GTATAGCCATACTTTAAAAAATTAATACATATTCCTGCTACTGCCATAATGAGGCGTTGGGGTGTTTATAGCCGATAGTAACGTGAGGGACCTCTGCCCCCCCCACGCCCCCGCCCCGCCCCCCACGGGTATTCTAGATCCTTACTGATGTATTGCAGTATTAGCCATGGACTTACCTCGGGTGTGGAGTCAGTCACTCACGTGACCCCTCGCACTCCCCTCCACAGAGAGGAGTTTGTGAGCAGCCCTGTGATCAGGTTGCCGTAGGACCCCCGTGCAACCTGCGCTGATATGGCCCTGTTGCATGGACCATATCAGGATGGTAATGGCCGAGGACGTACATGTGTGTCGGAGGGAAAAACCCTCCTGGCCGGGCTCGTCCAGCCAAGGCATCGCGACTCCGTAAGGTTGCCAACCTTTTGGGGCTGCCAATGTCGGAGTCGCTTAACCGCACTGTCAGCTGACTTGGGCAGCGACCGATGGCCATGGCTACCCACTCCGCGGTCTGTAGCCGGCTCCCCGCCCTCGCGTTTCTCCGTGGCCCATCTGGGATCACCCGATTCAAAGCCCTCGGATGTCGCTGACCGCATTGTCAGCGACTTCGGCAGCGAACGACGGCCAACGGGCTACCACGCATCTTCTGGCGATCGGTAGACGGCATCCCGCGGTCCGTAGTTTTTTTGGGTTTCCTGTGGACGGTCCAGGAGCGGACGCCAGCCAGCCAGTCGATGCGCCATGCTTTAAAGATACATGACCGCGCATGCGGGCAGGACGGCTTCTCCACGTAGTCAATCAACGTGTCTCCGAAGTCAAATTATTATTCATTGGACAATAGACAATAGGTGCAGGAGTAGGCCATTTCGGCCCTCTAGCCAGCACCACTTTCACCATGATCATGGCGATCATCCACAATCAATTACCCCGTTCCTGCTTTCTCCCATATCCCTTGTAAACGCTCTCTTTAAGAGCTCTGTCCAGCTCTCTCTTGAAGCACCAAGAGAACCGGCCTCCCACCGCCATCTGAGGCAGAGAATTTCACAGACTATCAACTCTCTGTGTGAAAAAGTTTTTCCTCATTCTCCTTTCTAAATGAATTACCCCATTATTCTTAAACTATCTCTCAGATTATCTTAAATTTCAGACGTTACCTTGCACTAAACGTTTATTCCTTAATCCTATATCTGTTACACTGTGGAATGGGTTGATTGTAATCCTGTATTGTCCTTCCGATAACTGTTTAGCACACAACAAAAAAGCTTTACACTGTACCTCTGTGCATGTGACAATAATATAAACTGAACTATACTCTCAGCAGGTCAGGCAGCATCTCTGGAGGATGTGGATATGGTATGTGTCTTGGACATTTGCAGCCTGGAGGAGAAAGATCACAGACAGTCTGCCCTATTGCGACCACTCATAATTTTATATACATCTGCCAAGTCTCCTCTCATCTTCTGTTGTGGCACAGATAAACAATGATGTCTATCGACCCTCTCCTGTAGCAGAAGCCTCTTCCAGGCTAGTATTCTGGGAAAACATTTTGTTTTCACAAAGTTAGAACAGTCCCGTCGTAAAACATTTTGTGCTTGAAACGTCTGGCTGGGACACTTGCACCTCATTGAGTTTCCCCTCCTCCCACCCCCCTTACTCCAGCACTTTGCTGTTTCTTTTTTTAAAAGTACGCAGGCATCTACAGTTCCACGCGGCTGTGTTTTCATTTTTTTAGTTTTAGTGACACAGCAGGGTAGCAAGCTTACGGCCCACAGAGTCTGCACCGACCAGCAATCCCCACACATTAAACACTCCCCCACATACACTAGAGACAATTTACTTTTATAACCAGCCAATTAACCTACAAAACCTGTATGTCTTTAGAGTGTGAGAGGAAACTAGAGAGCCCGTAGAAAAACCCACGCATGTCACTGGTGAGAACGTGAACAACTCGGTACAGACAGTACCCATTGTCAGGATTGAACCCGGTGTCCGGCGCTGCAAGTGCAGTAAGGCACAGATGCTACGCTGCGCCACATGCCGTACATGAGGCAAAGGGTCTCCATTACCTTTCTTTGCGGCCTCCTCAGGGTGTAATCGGCCATGTCTGCATCGGTGTCATCGGCGGTGTCATCGGTGGCCAGTGTCTGTCCGGTCCTGTCTGCGGTCCTGTCTGCGGCGGTGTCTTCAGTGTCTGTGGCGGTGTTATCGGCGGTGTCGTCGATTTGACGGCGGGTGTAGTCGTGTGGTCATGTCTGCGGCGATGTTGTCGATGTTGTCGGCGGTGTCTGCGGCGATTGTTGTCGGCGGTGTCTGCTGTGGCGATGTTGTCGGCGGATGGTCTGATCGGAGGGTCTTGTCTGTGGCGATGTTGTGTTGTCGGCGTTTTCTGTGTCTGGTCGTGTGGCGTGTCTGTGGCGTGTGTTGTTGTCGGCATGTCTGTGGCGATGTTCTGTGGGGATGTGTTTGGCGGCGTGTGTCTGTGTACTGCGGCTGTGTCTGTGGCCTTGTCGGCGCCGGGCGATGTATGTGTCGATGTTTGGCGGTTGTGCGCCGGTGGCGGTGGTTTGTGTACGGCGTTGTCGGCGGCGGTGTCTGTGACAGATCTGTCTTGTTCGGCTTCTCGACGCAGCGGAAGCGATGTTCTGATATTCGTGCCAGAGTCGGTTGGCGGTGTTGTTGGCGTCGGGTGTTTGTCTGTGGAATTCTAAAGCTGCAAGTAGGGAGCACAAATCCATTCAGCACACCATCCGGAGCAGCCATGGGAAAACTCGGCGTGTTGTTGATCTAGGACGAGTCACACACTGGCCACTCACCTCTTTCCCTCTCCCATCAGGCAAAAGTAATAGCGAAGATGTGAAAACCGCACAGATTCAGGGCGACAGTTTCTTGTGGACGGCTGGTTTTATCATGTCACTAAAAATCATCAATTATCATGCATGCGGCGTTGTGGAAAAGCACGCAAATGAAAAATCTTTTTCTTGCCGGAAAATGGACAATCACTAAACTGTGTCCGGGGCCGTATGGGCCGAAGGGCCTGTGGCGCTCTAAAAACTAACACTAGTGTACACGGTGGCACGGAGCAGGCCATTCCCCCTCGAGTCCTGCGCCATTTAATATATCTGTGATCATTCCCAACTCAGCCGTGTCTCAGCCACAGGGCAAAATATAGCGATGTTGTCGCACATTCCACAGATTTCCACACACTGGTGATTTTCATCATTGTTGCCGGTGTCTGTGGCCATGTCTGTGGCGTTGTTGTTGCGGTGTCTGTGGCCGTGTCTGTGGCGATGTTGTGCAAAGGGAGTTGGGAGTTCTGGTGCAGGACACCCTAAAAGGTAATCAGCAAGACAAATCGGTGATAAAGAAGGCAAAACGCAATAGTAACATTTTATTTCAAGTGGGCTAAGAAATACAAAAACAGGGGTGTAATGCTGAGGTGGTATAGGCGTGGTCAGGCCACATTTGGAGCATTGTGAGCAATTTTGGGCACCATATCTGAGGAAGGACGTGCTGGCTATGGAGAGGGTCCAGAGGGGTTTACGAGAATTGATCCCAGGAATGAGTGGGTTTAACCTATGATGAGCGTTTATGACATGCAGTGGGCCTGTACTTGCTGGATTTCATTGAAATGCACCGAATAGTGAAAAGGTTTGGACAGTGTGGATGTGGATAGGATGTTTCCACTCATGGCCGGAGAGTCTCGGGACAAGGGTTCCCAGCCTTGTGTTTGGTTCTGGTATACGGGTATCTATTCATCATTAGTTGTTCATAAATAAGTGAAAAATATTATTGTAATGTGTTATTAAAGTTGCCAGCGTAAATGGATGAAAAAGGTTGGCAACCACTGGCCTAGGACCAGAGCCTCAGTGTTAAAGGGCATTCCTTTAAGAAGGAGATGAGGAATGTCCTCAGCCAGAGGGTGGTGGAATCTGTGGAATTCTTGCCACAGGCGGCTGTGGAGGCCAAGTCATTGGATATTTTTTAAGGGTAGATCTTGATTAGAACAGTGTCAGGGGTTTTGGGGAGAGGCAGGAGAATGGGGTTGAGAGGGGAAAGATAGATCAGCCATAATTGAATGGTGGAATAGACTTGATGGCCGAATGGCCTAATTCTGCTCCTGTAACTTATGAGCGAGGGGTCAATGTTACCCTGAGGTGTTAACAAATGATGGACAAGTAAATGGGATTATGGTGATGACCATGATACAGAGAGTACTGCTCAATGTGGTGAAATGATGCACTGTCATTATCCAAGCTTACTTTATGAGATACAGCATGGAAAACAGCCGTCGGCCCACAATGTAGAGGCGCCGACCAGCGATCACCCGTACACTAGGTCCACCCTACTCACTGGGGGCAATTTTCAGAATTAATCTACACACCTGCACGTCTTGGAATGAGGGGGGAAATCGGAGCACCCCGGAGCCCCCCCGAAGAAAAACACACACAGTCACAGAGAGAACATACAAACTCTAGACCCACCTGCCTGCATTTGGCCCATATCCCTCTCAATCTTTCCTATTTCCAGACCTGTCAAAATGTCTTTTAAATCAAAGATGACACAAAATGCTGGAGTAAATCAGCGGGACAGGCAACATCTCTGGAGAGAAGGAACGGGTGACGTTTTGTGTTGAGACCCTTATTCAGACTGATGACAGGGAAATGGGCAGCACAGAGATAAAATGTAGTCAGAGACATTGAAACTAGTGAGAGAACTGAGAAGGGGGAGGGGGGATGGAGAGAGACGGAAAGCAAGGGCTACTTGAAGTTAGAGAAGTCAATGTGTAAGCTGCCCAGGCAAAATTTGAGCTGCTGTTCCCAAGTTCATAAGGGATAGGAGCATAATTAGGCCATTCGGCCCATCAAGTCTACTCCACCATTCAATCATGGTTGATCTGTCTCTCCCTCCTAACCCTGTTCTCCTGCATTCACCACATAACCCCTGACACCCGCAATAATCAAAAATCTATCTATCTCTGTCTGAAGAAGGGTCTCGACTCGAAATGTTGCCTATTCCTTCTCTCCATAAATGCTGCCTCACACACTCGGTTCCTCCAGCATTTTTGTCTACCTTCGATCTTTTTCCAGCATCTGCAGTTTCTTTCTTAAACAAAAATCTGTCTATCTTCTGCATTTGAAATATCCATTAACGGCCTCCACTGCCTTCTGTGGCAAAGAATTCCACACAATCGCCACCTCTGATAGCAGCAATTGTGAAACCAGTCTGTCAGTCAACTGGGTACCTCTAACCACCCTAATGTCAGGCCTCAGGAATCATACATCTTTTACATGTATCCAACATTGCTAATTCGACAATGACAATGCAGTGAGCTGCAGCCATGCTCACGCTAAACCCACAAAATTATTTAATCTTCTTTATAAACAGATCACCTGGCAACAACTTCAAGGAAGCTATTTTCAAGTTGATCGTCCAAACCCTACCTCCAATTTGCGTTCGGCCTCACTCTGACAATGGAGGAGGCCCAGGACAGAAAGGTCAGTGTGGGAATGGGAGGAGAATTAAATGTTGAGCAACCGGGAGATCAGGTAGGTTCTCCAGTAAAGTCTCGGAGGATAATCCAGAAAGGCTCTGGAACCAAAAGGCTCTACTCACCATGGAGGGCAATGTCAAAGATCAATAAAAAAACAAAGATAGACACAAAAGGCTGGAGGTACTCAGCGGGACAGACAGCATCCTCGGGAGAAAAGGGGCAGGTGACATTTCGGGTCTGAAAGTAAATCTTTCCCATCTACCTTCAACCTATGTCCTGGGTTCTTGATTCCCAATCCTGTGTAAATACTGCATTCATTTTATCTATTCCCTCACGGTCTTGTACACCTTTCACAAGGTCAGCCCTCACCCGCCTGCACACCAAGCCTGCTCAACCTCTCCTATGGCTGAGGCCCTCACGTCTGGCAACATCCATCATAAATAGGTACAAAAAGCTGGAGTAACTCAGCGGGACAGGCAACATCTCTGGAGAGAAGGAATGGGTGACGTTTTCGGGTGACCCTTCTTTACTACAAAGTAAATCTCGCTACAAAACAAAAAGCACATGAATTGACGGGCGTAAAGTTTAATTTGCATTTGGAAGGTGAAGTGGCAGGATATAATTAATGCTGCTGCATAAACCCTTTATCAAGAATGTGGCGCAGTCATTACTTACGAAAGATTGCAGCCAAAAATGCCTTGCGCATGCTAAATGGCCACAAATGGAAAACAGAGCGTCTATTAATATAATTATTACACAGGGCGTGCTGCGGAGTAGGAATAATTGATTACTTCATCGGTTGCCTGGGCTCTGCATTATTTCCCCTCTTTGTGATGTACGGAAATAGCTCAAAATAGTAAGGCAGTGGTTTCACATGGATAGTTCGATAGTAGCAGTGCATTTATAACTCGAAGAACCTGCTCAAAGAGAGATACAGCGTGAAAACAGGCTTCTTAACTCAACTTGCCCACACCGACCAACATGTCCCTGCTACACTAGTCCCACCTGCCTGATTTGGCACATATCCCTCTAAACTTGCTCTATCCATCCAAAAGCATACGGTATTAGGGGTTCAGTATTGATGTGGATAGAGAACTGGCTGGCAAACAGGAAGCAAAGAGTAGGAGTAAACGGGTCCTTTTCACAATGGCAGGCAGTAACTAGTGGGGTACCGCAGGGCTCAGTGCTGGGACCCCAGCTATTTACAATATATATTAATGATCTGGATGAGGGAATTGAGGCAATATCTCCAGTTTGCGGGTTGCACTAAGCTGGTGGGGCAGTGTTCGCTGTGAGGAGGATGCTAGGAGACTGCAAGGTGACTTGGATAGGCTGGGTGAGTGGGCAAATGTTTGGCAGATGCAGTTTAATGTGGATAAATGTGAGGTTATCCACTTGGTGGCAAAAACAGGAAAGCAGACTATTATTTAAATGGTGGCGATTAGGAAAAAGGGAGATGCAGCGAGACCTGGGTGTCATGGTACACCAGTCATTGAAAGTAGGCATGCAGGTGCAGCAGGCAGTGAAAAAAAGCGATGGTATGTTAGCTTTCTTGCAAAGGATTTGAGTACAGGAGCAGGGAGGTTCTACTTCAGTTGTACAGGGTCTTGGTGAGTCCCACCTGGAGTATTGCGTGCAGTTTTGGTCTCCAAATCTGAGGAAGGCATTATTGCCATAGAGGGAGTGCAGAGGGGGGTGGTGGGTCACCAGACTGATTCCTGGGATGTCAGGACTGTCTTATGAAGAAAGGACTGGATAGACTCGGTTTATACTCTCTGGATTTAGGAGATTAAGAGGGGATCTTATAGAAACTTACAAATTTTCTTAAGGGGTTGGACAGGCTAGATGTAAGATTGTCCCGATGTTGGGAAGTCCAGGACAAGGGGTCACGCTTAAGGATAAGGGGGAAATCCTTTTAAGACGAGATGAGAAAGACTTTTTTCACACAGAGAGTGGTGAGTCTCTGGAACTCTCTGCCACAGAGAGTAGTTGAGGCCAGTTCATTGGTTATATTTAAGAGTGAGTTGGATGTGCCCTTGTGGCTAAGGGGTCGGGGGTATGGAGGAGAGAAGGCAGTATGGTATGGGATATGAGTTGGATGATCAGCCATGATCATATTGAATGGCGGTGCAGGCTCGAAGGGCTGAATGGCCTACTCCTGCACCTAATTTCTATGTTTCTATGTTTCTAAATGTGTTTTAAATATTGTTACAGTCCACTACCTCCTCTGGCAGCTCGCTCCACACACCTTCTATCCTGTAAAAAAGTGGCCCATCAGGTTCCTATTTAATCTTTCCCCCCACACCTTATGCCTATGTCCTCTGGTTCTCGATTTCCTCAACTCTGGGTAAAAGACTGTGCATTTACCCAATCTATTCCTTTCATGATCTTATACACTTCTATAAGATCAGCCTCCTGCACTCCAAGGAATAAAGTTTAGCCTGCCCAAACCTCTCCCTATATCTCAGGCCCTCGGAGTCCTGGCAAAATCTCGTACATCTTCACTGCATCCTCTCCGCCAGATTGACAACATCTATCCTCTAACAATAATTCGGCCATACAAGTCTGCACCGCCATTCAATATGATCATGGCTGATCATCCAACTCAGTATCCTTGTACCTGCCTTCTCTCCATACCCCCTGATCACTTTAGCCACAAGGGCCACATCTAACTCCCACTTAAATATAGCCAATGAACTGGCCTCAACTACCTTCTGTGGCAGAGAATTCCACAGATTCACCACTCTCTGTGTGAAAAATGATTTTATCATCTCGGTCCTAAAAGACTTCCCCCTTTTTATCTTAAACTGTGACCCCTTGTTCTGGACTTCCCCATTACATCGGGAACAATCTTCCTGCATCTAGCCTGTCCAACCCCTTATAGAATTTTGTACGTCTCTATAAGATCCCCCTCAATCTCCTAAATTCCAGCGAGTACAAGCCGAGTCTATCCAGTCTCTCTTCATATGTAAGTCCTGCCATCCCAGGGAATCAGTTGGTGAACCTTCTCTGTACTCTCTCTATGGCAAGAATGTCTTTCCGCAGATTAGGAGATCAAAACTGTACGCAATATTCCAGGTGTGGCCTCACCAAGACCCTGTACAATTGGAGCAGAACACCCAGCTCTTTATACTCAAATCCTTTCGCTATGAATGCTAACATACCATTCGCTTTCTTCACTGGCCCTGCTGCACCTGCATGCCTACTTTCAATGACTGGGTACCATGACACCCAGGTCTCGTTGCATCTCCCCTTTTCCTAATCGGCCACCATTCAGATAATAGTCCACTTTCCTGTTTTGCCACCAAAGTGGATAACCTCACATTTTCCAAAAACATTATACTGCATCTGCCATGCATTTGCCCACTCACCCAGCCTATCCAAGTCACCTTGCAGCCTCCTAGCATCCTCATCACAGCTAACACTGCCCCCAAGCTTCGTGTCATCCACAAACTTGGAGATGTTGCTTCAATTCCCTCAGATCCAAATCATTAAAATATATATTGTAAATAGCTGGGGTCCCAGCACTGAGCCTTGCGGTACCCACTAGTCACTGCCTGCCATTCTAAAAGGGACCCCCCCACCCCCCCCTCAATCCCGTTTACTCCTACTCTTTGCTTCCTGTCTGCCAGCAACGGTTCTCTTTCCACAGCAATACTGAACCCCCAAATACCGTGTGCTTTAAGTTTGCATATTAATCTCTACATGTGGGACCTTCGCCACAAAAGCCTTCATGAAAGTCCAGAATATTTTACACATCCTTATCCACTCTACTAGTTACATCCTCGAAAAATTTCTATAAGATTCGTCAGACATGATTTACCGTTCATAATCCATGCTGACTTTGTCCAATGATTTTCACCACTTTCCAAATGTGCTGCTATCCCACCTTTAATAGTTGACTCTAGCATTTTCCCCACTACCGATGTTAGACTAACTGGTCTGTAATTCCCCGTTTTTTCTCTCCCTCCCTTTTAAAAAAGTGGGGTTACATTAGCTACCCTCCAATCCTCAGGAACTACTCCAGAATCTAAAGAGTTAAAAAAAAATTATCACTAATGCATCCACTATTTCTTAAGTGGTGGGGCTTGTTTTTTCAGAGGCCCACAGGAGCCGTTGGAAGAGAAGGAGGGGGAGGAGCGACACCCGACCGGTAGGTTTAAAATCCAGCGCTGGGCTTGTTTTATCAGAGGCCCACAGGAGCCGTTGGAAGAGAAGGGGGGGGGGAGGAGTGACACCCGACCGGTAAGGTTTAAAATCCAGCGCGGGGCTTGTTTTTACCGAAATCCATAACGTTCCATTCGGAGAAGTGTTATTTTTGGGGGGGTTTTTTGAGGAAGCCGCTGATTGGTGGAAAGTGGACTAGGGTAAGCAGCTGATTGGCAGTCAGATTCCAGCATTTTGTTGTGTACTTTGTACTTGTGTTGATATTGTATCCTTGTAAGAGGAGGGGGGAGTATGAAGGCCAGGGCAGTGTACTGTTGTGGATGTCAGATGTGGGAGGTCAGGGAATCTGATAGCCCTCCAGACATCCACATCTGTGCCAGGTGTGTCGAGATGGGGCTTCCTAAAGGATGTGTTGAGAACTGGTGCGGTTTAGCTCCCCCCCCCCCCCCCCCCCCTTATGACCTACCGTCTGGTCAGGAGAGTGAGGAGGTTATAGAGAGGAGCTACAGGGAGGTAGTCACTCCAGACCACGGAGGCAGACAAGTGGGTCACAGTTAGGAAGGGCAAGGGGGCAGAGGCAGGGGCTAGAGAGTACCCCTGTGACTGTACACCTGGAAAATAGGTACTCGTGTTTGAGTACGATCGGAGGGGACAGCTACCTGGGGGCAGCAACACCGGCCCTGTGTCCAGAAGGGTAGCAAAAAGAGGAGGGCAATTGTAGAAGGGGACTCTATAGTTAGGGGGTCTCCGGACAGAGACTGGCCTGATGCTCAGAAACGGTTAGCAAAAAGAGGAGGGCAATTGTAATAGGTACCAATGACATAGGCAGAAAAAGAGAATAGGTCCTGAAAGGAAGAATTTTAGGGGGGAGATGGGGGGGAAGTTAAGGAGAAGGACCAAAAATGGTAACAATTTCAGGTTTACTGCCTGTGCCGCGTGACAATGAGAATAGGAATGGAATGAGGTGGAGGATAAATGCGTGGCTGAGGGACTGGTGCAGTGGGCAGGGGATTCAAGTTTCTTGATCACTGGGACCTCTTTTGGGGAAGGTATGATCTGTACAAAAAGGACGGGTTGCACTTGAACCCGAGGGGGACCAATATCCTGGCAGGGAGAATTTGCAAAAGGCTACTGGGGAGACTTTAAACTAGAAAGGCTGGGGGGAGGGACTCGGGGTAGAGAGGGCTTAGGGGGCAGGCGTGTGGGGCAAGAGGCAGAGAAGGGAAGCACTCGGATCAAAATGTAGGCGAGAAAGAGGAAAAAGATTAATAGACAGAGAATAAGGGATTGTGGGTTTCTAAAATGTGTATATTTTTAATGCTAGGAGCATTGTAAGAAAGGTTGCATGAACTTAGAGCCTGGATTGACACCTGGAAAATGATGTTGTGGCAATGTGAAACTTGGTTGCAGGAGGGCTATGATTGGAAACTAAATAATCCAGGATTTTTTGTTGCTTCAGGCGTTGATTAGAATTGGAGGGACCAGAGGTGGAGGTGTTGCATTGCTTGTCAGAGAAGATATTACAGCAGTGCTTTGGCAGGAATAGGTGTGCTTTGGCAGCAGTGCTTAGGGCTCGTCTAGGGAGGCTATTTGGGTGGAAACTGAGAAGTGGGAACGGTTTTTGTGTAGCAACACTTTTAGGGGTGTATTATAGATCGCCAAATGGGGAGCGAGAATTGGAAGAGCAAATATGTAAGGAGCTAGCAGATATTAGTAGTAAGCACAAGGTAGTGATTGTAGGAAATTTCAATTTTCCAAAAATAGACTGGGAAACACATTCTGTAAATGGGCTGGATGGTTTGGAGTTTGTAAAATGTGTGCAGGATAGTTTTTTGCAGCAATACATAGAGGTATCGACCAGAGAAGGGGCAGTGCTGGACCTCCTGTTAGGAAATCAGGCAGGTCAGGTGACAGAGGTATGCGTTGGTGAGCACTTCGGGACCAGTGATCACAATACCATTAGTTTCAATATAATTATGGAGAGAGTCAGAACTGGACCTAGGGTTGAGATTTTTGATTGGAGAAAGGCTAACTTTGAGGGAATGCGTAAGGATTTAAAAGGAGTGAATTGGGACACTCTGTTTTATGGGAAGGATGTAGAAGAGAAATGGAGGGACATTTAAAGGGGAAATTGTAAGAGTACAGAATCTTTATGTCCCTGTTCGATTGAAAGGAAATAGTAAAAATTGGAAAGAGCCATGGTTTTTGGACAGTTTTTGGACAGTTGCCCGGGGAAGGGGTAGAGCGGGAGGGAAGGGAAGAATTGACAAGGAAGTTGCGGAGGCAACGGTCTTTGCGGAAGGCAGACGGGGGGGGGAGATGGGAAGATGTGGCGAGTGGAGGGGTTCACGTTGGAGGTGGCGAAAACTGGCAGAGGACTATGTGTTGTATTTTTGCCGGCTTGTGGCGGTGAAAGGTGAGGATCCAGGGGGACTCTGCCCTGTTTGCGAGTGGGGGAATGGGGGAGAGAGGCAGTGTTGCGGGGTATGGAGGAGACCCTGGTGCGAGCCTCATCTATAGTGGGGGAGGGGAATCCCCATTCTCTGAAGAATTAGGCCATTTGTGATGACCTGGTGTGGAACACCTCAACCTGGGAGCAGATGCGGCGTAGACGGAGGAATTGGGAATAGGGGATGGAGTCCTTACAGGAAGCAGGGTGGGAGGAAGAGAAGTCCAGGTAGCTGTGGGAGTCAGTTGGTTTGTAGTGGATGTCGGTCAGGAGTTGGAGGAACAGCACCACATACGACAGAGTTCACCTGCACCTCCTCCAACCTCATCTACTGCATCCGCTGCTCCAGATGCCAGATGATCTATATCGGTGAGACCAAGCGGAGGCTTAGCGATTGTTTCGCCGAACAAGTCCGCAATAACCAAGCCAAACTCCCGGTGGCTCAGCATTTCAACTCCCCCTCCCATTCCGTATCCGACCTCTCGGTCCTGGGCCTCCTCCACGGCCAGAGTGAGCAACACCGCAAGTTGGAGGAACAGCACCTCATATTCCGCTTGGGGAGTCTGCATCCTCTGGGCTTGAACATTGAATTTTCTCAATTCTGTTAACCCTTGCTGTCTCCTCCCCTTCCCACCTCTCCCTCAGCCGTCGGGCTCTGGCATTCCCTCTCTCTCTATCTCTCTCCCACACCCTAGTCGCACTAGCTTCTCATTTTGACACCACAAACAGCTTACAATGGCTTGTTCCCTTTATCATCGATACTTTTGTGCATATCTTTCATTCATTGTTCTTTATCTCTCCACATCACCGTCTATATCTCTCGTTTCCCTGATCCCTGACCAGTCTGAAGAAGGGTCTCGACCCGAAACGTCGCCTATCTCCTTCGCTCCTTAGATGCTGCTGCACCCGCTGAGTTTCTCCAGCCTTTTGTGTACCCTAAGATAGGTGGTGTTGTAGATAATGAAGTAGATTTTCAAAGTCAACAGAGAGATTTGGGCCATTTGGAAAAGTGGGCTGAAAGATGGCAGATGGAGTTTAATGCTGATAAGTGTGAAGTGCTGCATCTTGGCAGGACAGATCAAAATAGGACGTACATGGTAAATGGTAGGGAATTGAGGAATGCTGTGGAACAGAGGGATCTAGGAATAACTGTGCATAGTTCCCTGAAGGTGGAATCGCATGTAGATAGGGTGGTAAAGAAAACTTTTGGTGTGCTGGCCTTTATAAATCAGAGCATTGAATATAGGAGTAGGGAAGTAATGTTAAAATTGTACAAGGCGTTGGTAAGACCAATTCTGGAGTATGGAGTACAATTTTGGTCGCCTAATTATAGGAAGGATGTCAACAAAATAGAGAGTGTACAGAGGAGATTTACTAGATGGTTGCCTGGGTTCCAGCAACTAAGTTACAGAGAAAGGTTGAACAAGTTAGGTCTTTATTCTTTGGAGAGCAGAAGGTTAAGGGGGGACTTGATTGAGGTCTTTAAAATGATGAAAGGGATAGACAGAGTTGACGTGGATAAGCTTTTCCCATTGAGGGTAGGGAAGATTCAAACAAGAGGGCATTACATGAGAATTAAGGGACAGAAGTTTAGGGGTAACATGAGGGAGAACTTCTTTACTCAGAGAGTGGTGGCTGTGTGGAATGAGCTTCCAGCAGAAGTGGTAGGATCGATTTTAACATTTAAAAGTAAAGTGGATAGGTATATGGACGGGAAGGGAATGGAGGGGTATGGTCTGAGTGCAGGTAGATGGGACTAGGGGAAAATAAATGGTCGGCACGGACTGGAAGGGCCGAGAGGGCCTGTTTCCCTGCTGTAATTGTTAAATGATTATATGGTTAAGTACTCTGGGATGCAGCCTATCTGGCCCTGGGGATTTATCGGCCTTTAATCCATTCAATTTACCTAACTCCACTTCCCCGCTAACCTGGATTTCACTCAGTTCCTCCATCTCATTTGACTCTGATCCCCTGTTATTTCCGGCAGATTATTTATGTCTTCCTTAGTGAAGACAGAACCAAAGTAGTTATTCAATTGGTTCTGCCATGTCCTTGTTCCCCATGATCAATTTACCAGTTTCTGTGAAGCATAACGGACGGTACATGGATAGGAATGGTTTTAGGAAGGTTATGGGCCAAACACAGGCAGGTGGGACAAGTGTAGATGGGACATGTTGGTTGGTTTGAGTACGTTGGGCCGAATGACCTGCTTGCATGTTGTGTGACTCTAGGCAGGAGAGATAGTTATCCAGTGTCGAGTGAATCCATGAGTGACTATTCATCCCAACCCAGGGAAAAGTACCTCAAACACTGACATCAAGCAGTGCGCATACGCAAAACAAACACAATGTACAGGTCCACCACCGATTCTGCGGCAAACTGGTGGTCCGGAACAAAATTACCAGAGTGCTCTTGAAATGATCCTGGAATTCTCCCTGAAAATGTGGTACCCAGGCCGGGTGAGGCGGCTGATCTTAACCTCATCGGGACTTCTGTGCCGATCGGAGGGTATGAATTTCTCCCTGCTGCCAGAGCCGGCAGATCCGTTCCAATTGGCAACATCCACGGCCAACTTTACGGGCCGATATCTCAGCCCACCGCGGCCTAGGTGGACCGTTCCAGTACCATTGAACTCCCCCTCGAGACCATGACCTCTTTTTGTCCGGCAAAAAGGATAATCCAGAAAGGCTCTGGAACCAAGGGTGCTGGAAAATCGGTGGTGGACCTGTACATGGCAGCATCTTTGACTGGTTTCATCACGGCCAGGTTCGGCAACTTGAAAGCCCAGGTGAGAAGGAGACTATAAAAGGTGGTGGACACTGCCCGGTCCATCATGGGTACTGACCTTCCCAGCATCATACGGTCCTGAGAAAACAAGGCCTGTATACCAAAAGGCTCTATTCACCATGGAGGGCAATGTCAAAGATCAATGAAAAACAAAAGGCTGGAGGAACTCATTGGGACTGACAGCATCCCTGGAGAAAAGGGGCAGGTGACATTTCGGGTTTGATTACACTGTCCTGATTAATTTTACTGATTGTGTGCCTACTTGCCAATTTCTCCCCTGCCAACAATGAACCATTCTAGTCTGCAGAAGGGTCCCGACCCGAAATGTCACCCATTCCTTCTCTCCAGAGATGCTGTCTGTCCCGCTGAGTTACTCCAGCATTTTGTGTCTACCTTCGAATGAACCAATCTACTTTTCCTTGATCATCGTCTGCTTTCAAATGTCTTCCACATCTCTTGTTTCCCTCACCCCTGACTCTCAGTCTGAAGAAGGGTCTCGACCCTAAACATCACCCATTCCTTTTCTCCACAGATGCTGCCTGACCAACTGAGATATTCCAGATTTTGTGTCTATCTTCGGTTCAAACCAGCATCTGCAGTTCTGCTCCTTCCCACACATCAATGAGGGACCGTGTTCTCTGGGTTAACCAGATGCAATGTTATTTTATTCTACTCACAGCCTGAGGACGCTTCAACATGCTTCGACCGCAGGCTGCGGGAGCTTGGAGCGCCACGACGCGGGAGCTTGGAGTACATTGACGCAGGAGCTTGGATCGCCCCGACGCGGGGGCTTCGACCGCCAGCTGCGGGAGCTCCGATTGCCCCGACTGCAGGAGAAAAGTGAGGGAAGAAGTTAGACTTTATTGCCTTCCATTGCAGTGAGGAATCCGCTGTGGTGGATGTTTATGTTAACTTTTATGCAGTTGTGTGTCTTGTTACTTTTTTGTATGACGGATTGTTAATTCAAATATCACTGTACCTTAATTGGTACAGGTGACAATAAAAGACCTTTGAAACCTTTGAAAACTAAGCTTTTCACTTTATCTCAGTACACATGGCAATAATAATATGACAATAATAAGCCTACACATAAAAGTTCTCCAATACAGACTAGGGACAAACTAAACACCACCATAATGAGAAGAAACTGATCCTCTGTAGATGGTCTCTCTTCCAGGCCATTTTCCCCCATCTTGCTCTACATTTAGATAGTCACAAAATGCTGGCGTAGGTGACGTTACGGGTCAAGGCCCTTCTTCAGACTGATGTCGGAAGGGAGAACATTCTCAGTGGCTTGGACTTCCGAATCGGCCACTTTGTACCGGAGACCGCGGCTCCCGAAGTCCACAGGCTGAGCTGGGTGGAGATTCACGCTGGCGGCCCTCGGCAAAGGGATCCCAGGGCTCCACGATATTGAAATCAACGCGGCCCGAGGCTAGAAACTCCACAACCCACAGCTCCATGATGTTGAACCAGCAGGCCCAACACTCCAGAGCTTCAAACGGCGATCCAGGTAAGGCATCGCAATATGGTGAATCAATATGTATTTTAAAACCAACTGTTTAATGACAACATACAGTAGGATCTAAAAGTGTCACACTGTCACTGTCACAGTAGTCACGGTCCTCTAGTCATGGGGGTGGGGGATTGGGATGGGGGGCAGGGCCTCACAAGTGAAATAGCTTAGGGCCTCTCTTCATCTAAATCCGGCCCTGTGTTTCATGTTTAGTTCAGTTCAGTTTAGTTTAGAGATACAGCAGGCCCTTCGGCCCACCGGGTCCACGCCGACCAGCGATCCCCGCACGTTAACACTAACCAGCGATCATCCCGTACACTAGCACTACTCCACACACTAGGGACAATTACAATGTTACCAAAGCCAATTAACCTACAATCCTGTACGTCTTTGGAGTGTGGGAGAAAACCGAAGATCTCGGAGAAAACCCACGCAGGTCATGGGGAGCACGTACAAACTCCGTATAGACAGAACCCGTAATCGGGATCGAACCTGGGTCTCCGGCGTACATTTGCTGTAAGGCAGCAACACTACCACTGCGCCACCATGACCACCTTTATCTTGTGTTTTATAACTGTTGGCAGATCAATTTCCCTCCTTGGATAGATAAAGTTCTATCGTATCATAAGTCAGTATATAATTGTTCATTTTGTGACATATGACAATAAAACACTCTTGACTCTTGGCAGGTACATGGATAGGATAGGTATGGAGATATATGAGCAAATGCAGGCAGGTGGGACTAGTGCAGATGGAGCATCTTGGGCAAGACAAAATGTGCAGGAACAGCAGATGCTGGTTTACAGTGAAGGCACAAAATGCTGGAGAAAATCAGCGGGACAGGCAGATTACAACTCAGCGATATGAATATTGATTTCTCCAACTTCAAGTAACCCCTGCATTCCCTATCTCTCCATTCCTCCCCCACCCTAGTTCACCAACTAGCTTCATTGTGCTGTGAAACGTCATCTATCCATGTTCTCCAGAGATGCTGCCTGACCCGCTGAGTTACTCCAGCACTCTGTGAAATGTCATCTATTCATGTACGCCAGAGATGCTGCCTGACCTGTTGAGTAAGTCCAGCACTCTGCGAAACGTCACCTATCCATGTTCTCCAGAGATGCTCCCTGACCATTTGAGTTACTCCAGCACTCTGTGAAACGTCATCTATCCATGTTCTCCAGAGATGCTCCCTAACATTTGTCGTTTCAGGTCAGGAACCTTCCGGTTTTAGTGGGCCAATGGGGTAGAGAAGCCAAGACAGTTGTTGCACCAACAGTGGATATAAAAAGGTCCAGAGAGGGTAGCAGGCTGGGTAGGGGAGGGGGGAGGGGAGAGCTGGGGGAATGTTGGAGACTGGAGACAGCATTGTCACTGGATGGATAGGATTCTCTCCCATAAAGAAAAGCTCAGAGGTGGCAGAAAAGCCCAACGTCCCTATGTTCCCGATGTAGGGGGAGTCCAGAATCAGGGGTCACAGTTTAAGAATAAGACCAGCTGAGTCACTCCAACGTTTATCTTGGCCTATTAACAGATTCAGATCTACCTTAGATCTCCTCTTGTACGTCTGCTTGCCGCTTTTGTTTTTCACCGGCATTCTTCAAACTCATTGCTTGGGTTAGAATTTCGACCAGCTGTTTCAATGCCAGGCAATGGGGGTGTTGCGTACCCACTTCAAGTTGGCAGATTAAATAGATCCAGTTTGCCGTTGACAGATGGAATGGAGCCAGTCTCTCATGGTTCCGGATGCTGTTCACTCTGAGGTCGCCGGCCAGGCACATTATGAGGTCATCTCTGATTATGATGGTTTACAAACTTGCGATCTTAAGAATGGAAGGCAGGCCCAGAAGGGAATAAACCACTTCACCATATGACCGTCACAGTGGTTATAACCAACTGGACTCATGTGTTAAATACAAGGAACTCAGTTCAGTTGAGTTTATTGTCACGTGTACAGAAAAAAGTTTTTTGTCACGTGTTTAAAAAGTCAGCAGAAAGACCATACATGATTACAATTGAGCTATTTACAATGTATAGATACATGGTAAGGGAATAACGTTTAGTGCAAGATAAAGCCAGCAAGGGTAGTCCGAGGGTCACCAATGAGGTAGATAGTAGTTCAGCACTGCTATCTGGTTGTGGTAGGATGATTCAGTTGCCTGATAACAGCTGGAAGGAAACTGTCCCTGAATCTGGAGGTGTGCGTTTTCACACTTCTGTACCTTTCCTAATTTGAGGAAGGACAATCTTGCTATTGAGGGAGTGCAGCGTAAGTTCACCAGGTTAATACCCGGGTTGGCGGGACTAACATATTATGAAAGAATGGGTCGACTGGGCTTGTATTTGCTGGAATTGAAAAGGATAAGGGATCTTATAAAAACATATAAAATTGTTAAAGGAGTGAGGGTCAGATGCAGGAACAATGTTCCCGATGTTGGGGGAGTCCAGAATCAGGGGTCACCGTTTAAGAATAAGGGTTAGGCCATTTAGGACTCAGAAGAGGGAAAACTTTTTCAAGCAGAAAATCTGTGGAATTCTCTGCCACAGAAGGCAGTGGAGGCCAATTCACCGGATGTTTTCAAGAGAGAGTTGGATGTGGCTCTTAGGGCTAACAGAATCAAGGGGTACGGGGAGATAGCAGTGGGGTATTGATTTTGGATGATCAGCCAAGATCATATTGAAAGGCGATGCTGGCTCAAAGGGCCGAATGGCCTGCACCTACCTATTTTCTATGTTTCTACGTTATGGTGAGTCCAGCACACGTTGATGTCTGGTCCTGAAGAAGGGTCCTGAACCAAAACGTCACCCACCCATGTTCTCCATAGATGCTGCTCGACCCGCTGAGTTACTCCAGCACTCTGTTCCTTCATGGTCTGGCTGGTGTCTTGCTTATATGAAAGAGCTACATTGCCAATGCACACAAGCTCCAACTTTGCTGTCAACATGAAACTGTTGAAAGTGCAAGAAATGAAATATGTTGATGAAAGCCGAGTGATGGACAAGATAATGCTTCACAGGAGAAAGTTAAATCTGCCTTGAATTAAACCCCACTTGTACAAACTAAATTAAAGGAAAATGTTTCCAAAAGTTATGAGGTTGATTCTATTACTCCAGAAGTGAAGGGCAGGTGGGGGAGTCTAATGCAATTTGATCAACACAGGGGACAAGGGGTTGTCTTAATCATAAGTTCTGTCAAGAAATAAAAGGCAAACAATATTAAATCTCGTGTTTTTGTTTTGAAATACAGTGTGGCAACGGGCCCTTTGGCCCACCGAGTCCATAGACAATAGACAATAGGTGCAGGAGTAGGCCATTCGGCCTTTCGCGCCAACACCACCATTCAATATGCTCATGGCTGATCATCCTCAATCAGTAACCCGTTCCTGCCTTCTCCCCATATCCCCTGACTCCGCTATCTTTAAGAGTCCTATCTAGCCTCTCTTGAAAGCATCCAGAGAACCAGCCACTACCACCCTTTGAGGCAGAGAATTCTACAGACTCACAATTCTCTGTGAGAAAAGAGTTTCCTCATCTCCATTCTAAATGGCTTACCCCTTATTCTTAAACTGTGGCCCCTGGTTCTGGACTCCAACATCGGGAACATCTTTCCTGCCTCTAGCGTATCCAAACCCTTAACAATCATATATGTTTCAATAAGATCCCCTCTCATTCTTCTAAACTCCAGAGTGTACAAGCCCAGCCGCTCCATTCTCTCAGCATATGACAGTCCTGCCATCCTGGGAATTAACCTTGTAAACCTATGCTGCACTCCCTCAATAGCAAGAATGTCCTTCCTCAAATTGGGGGACCAAAATTGCACACAATACTCCAGGTGAGGTCTCACTTGGGCCCTGTACAACTGCAGAAGGGCCTCTTTGCTCCTATACTCGACTCCTCTTGTTATAAAGGCCAACATGCCATTTACTTTCTTCACTGCCTGCTGTACCTGCATGCTTACTTTCATAAACTGATGAACAAGGACCCCCCAGATCCCGTTGTACCTCCCCTTTTCCCAACGATGACATTTAGATAGTAATCTGCCTTCCTGTTTTTGATACCAAAGTGGATAACCTCACATTTATCCGCATTAAACTTCATCTGCCATGCATCTGCCCACTCCCCCAACCTGTCCAAGTCACCCTGAATTCTCGTTGCATCCTCCTCACAGTTCACACTGCCACCCAGCTTTGTGTCATCTGCAAATTTGCTAATGTTACTTTGAAGCTTTCATCCAAATCCTTGAAGTATATTGTAAATAGCTGCGGTCCCAGCACCGAGCCTTGCGGTACCACACTAGTCACTGCCTGCCATTCTGAAAAGGACCCGTTAATCCCTACACTTTGTTTCCTGTCTGCAACCAATTTTCTATCCATGTCAGCACTCTACCCTCAATACCATGTGCCCTAATTTTGTGCACTAATCTCCTATGTGTGATCCTGTTACTGCTATCCAAATGTGCCGCAATTTCTGTTTTTCCATATTTTTATTTTTTTTAGTCTGTCTAAAAAGTATGTGTTGGAGTTTAAAAGGTTGAACAAGCTAGTTCTTTATTCTTTGGAGCGCAGTAGGTTAAGGGGGGACTTGATAGAGGTCTTTAAAATTATGAGAGGGATTGTCTATATGGATTTCAGTAAGGCCTTTGACAAGGTTCCCCATGGAAGGTTGGTTCAGAAGGTTCAATCTTTTTGTGTTAATGGCGGAGTAGCAAGATGGATTCAACAGTGGCTGAATGGGAGATGTCAGAGAGTAATGGTGGATGGCTGTTTGTCAGGTTTGAAGCCGGTGACCAGTGGGGTGCCTCAGGGATCTGTGTTGGGTCCACTGTTGTTGGTCATGTACATCAATGATCTGGATGATGGGGTGGAAAATTGGATAAGTAAGTATGCAGATGATACTAAGATAGGTGGTATTGTGGATAATGAAGTAGATTCTCAAAGTCTACAGAGAGATTTGGCCATTTGGAAAAGTGGGCTGAAAGATGGCAGATGGAGTTTAATGCTGATAAGTGTGTGAAGTGCTACATCTTGGCAGGACAAATCAAAATAGGACGTACATGGTAAATGGTAGGGAATTGAGGAATGCTGTGGAACAGAGGGATCTAGGAATAACTGTGCATAGTTCCCTGAAGGTGGAATCGCATGTAGATAGGGTGGTAAAGAAAGCCTTTATGTGTGCTGGCCTTTATAAATCAGAGCATTGAATATAGGAGTAGGGAAGTAATGTTAAAATTGTACAAGGCATTGGTAAGACCAATTTGGAGTATGGTGTACAATTTTGGTCGCCTAGTTATAGGAAGGATGTCAACAAAATAGAGAGAGTACAGAGGAGATTTACTAGAATGTTGCCAGGTTTCCAGCAACTATGTTACAGAGAAAGGTTGAACAAGTTAGGTCTTTATTCTTTGGAGCGCAGAAGGTTAAGGGGTGACTTGATTGAGGTCTTTAAAATGATGAAAGGGGGTAGACAGAGTTGACGTGGATAAGCTTTTCCCATTGAGGGTAGGGAAGATTCAAACAAGAGGGCATGACATGAGAATTAAGGGACAGAAGTTTAGGGGTAACGTGAGGGGGAACTTCTTTACTCAGAGGGTGGTGGCTGTGTGGAATGAGCTTCCAGCAGAGGTGGTGGAGGCAGGATCGATTTTAACATTTAAAACTAAAGTGGATAGGTATATGGACGTGAAGGGAATGGAGGGGTATGGTCTGAGTGCAGGTAGATGGGACTAGGGGAAAACAAATGGTCGGCACGGACTGGAAGGGCCGAGAGGGCCTGTCTCCGTGCTGTAATTGTTATATGGTTATATGGTTATATGGTTATATGGATAGACAGAGTTGACGTGGATAAGCTTTTTCCATTGAGAGTAGGGAAGATTCAAACAAGAGGACATGATTTGAGAATCAAGTATCAGAGGTTTAGGGGTAACATGAGAGGGAACATCTTTACTCAGAGAGTGGTAGCTGTGTGGAATGAGCTTCTAGTGGAAGTGGTGGAGGCAGGTTTGATTTTATCATTTAAAAATAAATTGGATAGTGTAGATGGTTTATATGCAACCAATAATATAGTTACCTCACTCCCATTAACCCCGCCTAGTTAACATCAATCATAACGCCTTCCCCTTCCTGGGCGCAGCAGTAGAAGATTGTAGCCAGTGCTTGAAGATGTATGTAATACCCTGTGCTATCATTAAAAGATGTTGCACACTTTAAGAGTTTGTAAAGTGTTTATTTACATGGTGTCGAAGCTGGAAGACACTTGCGTCTCCTGTCTATCGGGTTTTATTTCTTTTTTTTGATTTGTGCTTTTGTGCTTAATCTCTCTGGCCATGGCGTCCTCTTGCAGAAAGCCCGCGCAGCTCGTCTTTGATGCTGACATCTCTGAGCGCTGGGCCACGTTTGAATTTGATTTCACACACTTTGTCAATGTCGCACACCGCGCTGATCCTGACTCCCTTAAAGCTTCCCTCCTACTCAACCTTGCCGGACCTGATGCCATGAAGAGAGCCAGAACTTTCACCTACGCTCCAGCGGTCCTGGGCGACAACGACGAGGTGATTACTCCTGCAGAGTCTGCCAGCGACCCCGCTTGCCTGCTACGTAAGTTCAGGGAGATTTGTATCCTGCCCTCGAACCGCATTCTAGAGAGGGCACGGTTCTTTACAAGGAGACAGTTGCCGGATGAACCTGTTGAATTGCTGATTTGCGTCATCTCGCCCAGCGGTGCCGTTTTGGTGATATGACAGACCAGCTCACTAGAGACATTTTAGTAACTGGCCTGCGTGACCAGAAGCTGCGATGTGAGCTTTTGAGGGATCCGGATCTAACGTTGGAAAAAGCCATGCATGCCTGCAGATTGTCTGAGGTCGTTGTTTTGCCAGCTTTATTGCCCGAGACCACCGGGACTCGGGCAATAAATCTGTCAACCTGGCTGGGTTTAGGAGCCCACAGCCTCGGATGGGAAACAATGTTTTTCTGCCGTGTGCCAACCCTGGTCCTGGTGAAGTGCCCCAAAAAAGGTGCCCAAACTGTAACTACATGCACCACAGACTGTCGACGTGTCCCGCCTTTGGCAAGGCCTGTAACTTCTGTAAAAAGCTAAATCATTTCTCTGCCTCCTGTCGCTTATTCCGTTCCCGTGGGAGACAGGCACAAACCTCCAGACCCAGTCTAAACATGCTGAGACAATCTGATATCCGTTACGACTCACAGCCCAACTTAGCTGAATCCTATGATGCAGATCCAATTAATCCTCCCGAGGACTCGCATGTGTTTACCCTCCTACAGACACCCGCCCACCGTACTGATCCCTCCGTATCTGTGACTGTCAATGATGTAACCTTCCTTGCAAAGTTAGACACAGGTGCGAAGGTCAACGTTTTGTCCATGAATCTTTTCAACAAGATAAGGAATAATGAGCCCCTGGTTGCTGACGATGGTACCCTGCATGCCTATGGTGGAGAAATTCTAAGGCCTGTGGGGAGGGCCACTTTAACTTGCGTGCTGCAAAAGGCCACGAGAAACCTGGTTTTCTATGTTTTGAACTCTGACTGTGTAACCCTGTTGGGCAACCGTGCGTGCAAGGATCTTGGCCTGGTGTCCTTCGACCGCACGGTCCCACAAAGTGCAACTGTCGTTTTAACCCGGTTGCAGAATACCAGGACCTGTTCGACGATGACCTGGGGAAGTTACCACTGACATACCATATTTCCATTGACCCAAAATATACAACCCGTGGTCCGGCACCTCACAGGGTGTCTCACGCCATGAAAGACAGGGTCGAGGCGATGCTCAACAAGATGGTCGAAAAGGGGGTGCTAGAAGCAGTTAGTGAGCCCACCGATTGGGTCTCCACCATGGTTGCCACGATTAAGAAAGACAAAAACGAAATACGTGTGTGTATCAACCCGAAGGACTTAAACCTTGCCATCAGGCGACCACACTACCCCATGCGGTCTGTTGAGGATGTGGCGGCTAAGGTCGGGCAAGCCACCGTCTTTTCGGTCCTAGACGCTAAGAACTCGTTTTGGCAGATCCCGTTGGACAAAGCGTCTTCTGACCTGACGACCTTCGCCACACACCGTTCGGCAGATTCAAGTTCCTGCGAATGCCATTCGGCATCAATTCTGCTAGCGAGGTGTTCCAGCGAACGATGGAGCAGATATTCTCGGATCTGCCGTGTGCCATCATCGTGGATGATATCCTGGTTTATGGGAAGGACATTGCCGAGCACGACCTGAACCTCCGCCGCGTCCTGGATCGGGCACGGAAGGCGAACCTGAAGCTGAATCCCAGAAGTGCCGGTTTCGTGTCTCGGAGGTCACGTATGTTGGACATGTTTTTCACCTCTAACGGACTAAAACCCGACCCCTTGAAAGCAGCTGCCATCTCCGAGATGGCAGCCCCCACTGACGTGCCAGGTCTGCAACGATTCTTGGGCATGGTGAACTACCTTGGAAAGTTTGTACCAAACCTCAGTGAGCTGAGTGCTCCCCTGCGGCAGCTGACAAAAAAGGATATCGCCTGGGTCTGGCTCCCACATCACCAGCAGGCCTTTGACTGCCTCAAGTCGAAACTGATTAGCACTCCGACGTTGCGGTTCTTCGACGTGGGTCGCCCCATCACCGTCACCTGTGACGCTTCCAAGTTCGGTTCTGGGTGCGGCTTGCCTTCAGTCTGTCGATGGATCGTTACATCCTGTCTCCTATGCCTCCCGCACCATGACGGACACCGAGCAGCGGTACGCTCAGATCGAGAAAGAGCTGCTCGCGGTGGTGTTCGCCTGCTCCAAGTTCAGAGACTTCCTGTTCGGCAGCAGATTTACGGTCGAAACCGACACCAGCCACTGGTGACAATCCTGAACAAGCCGATTCACGCTGCCCCTGCCAGGCTGCAGCGTATGATGCTGCAGCTCCAGCGTTTCGACTTTGATATAATCTACAAGAAGGGCACCGAGATGCACATTGCGGACACCCTATCGCGCGCCCCGCGTACCTCCTGCGCTCGCCACCCCTACGAAACAGAGGACTTGCTCGTACTGGCGTTAACTTTATTCCCACCAAGCAGCTACAGGTTTTGGCCGAGCACACCACTGCCGATCCGTTTTGCAGCGGCTTGCCTCTGTGATTAAAGCAGGGTGGCCAACAAAGCGCTCCGCCGCGCCGTCTGAAAACACAGCCTTTCTTCCTGGTCCGCGACGAACTGGTGCTCCAGGATGGCGTTATCGTCAAGGGACATAAAGTTGTAGTCCCGTCCTCCCTGTTTGACTTCTACTTTTGTGCGGACACCTGGGGTCGATGCAACACTCGCCCACGCTCAGTGCCAATTCTACTGGCCTGGAATGGCCAAATATATCCGAGACCGAGTTTCTGCCTGCTCCACGTGCAACAGTCTTGCTCCACACCAGCAGCGACAGCCCCTGCTGCACAGCCCGCTCCTGCCTTGGCCTGGTCCTCGCTGGCTGCCGACATATTCGAGTGGCGTGGTAACCACTACCTTGTCCTGGTCGACTCGTACTCCAACTGGTTCGAAGTGGATTTGCTGACATCCCTCACGTCGGAGATGGTGATCCGAAAGCTGCGGAAACACTTCTCCACTTTTGGGACCCCTGTCAGGCTGCAGACTGACAACGGCAGGCAGTTTACCAGCCGAGAATTCAAAAGTTTTGCCGACAAGTGGGAACTTCGTGCATTTCACCAGCAGCCCAGAGTACCCACGGAGCAACGGCCTTGCAGAACGGGCCGTCCGCAGCGCCAAGCTTCTGATGGAAACAGGCGCGACTATCCAACTCTGATTTGTATTTGGATCTCCTGAACCTCAGGAATGTTTCCAGGGATCCGGCCATGGGGTCACCTGCTCAGCGTCTGATGTCCAAACTACCAGATCTACCATCCCGATTGCCCAGCGCTAGCTGAAACCTCGGGTGCTGGAGCCCGCCTCCGTGCAGAGGCGAATTCAAGAGAAACATGACAGCCAGCGGCGTTCCCACGATCGATCGTGCAGACCACTCGATCCTCTGTTGCCTGGACAGGTTGCTTCGTTGCAGACCGCCAGTGGTCACTCCCGTCTGGCCACCGTGGTTGGGGTGGCTGACTCACCTCGTTCGTATCTGGTCGACTGTGAGGGTGCCATCTACCGAAGAAGCCGACAACACCTGCTTGCGGTTAATGAGCCAAAGCCGCAGCCCCCGGGCCCTATACCCGCCACTCTCCTACCAGCAGCCGGCTGCTGTCCCGGCTGGTGTTCCCTGCATGCCTCGGTCCCCATCTCGAGCGCCTGGTTCCCCTCTGCGCGGGTCCCCTGTTGCCGGTCGCGGTTCTCCCTCTCCTGTTTCTCCCACCCCAATGCCCTTCCCTGGTTCCCCAGCTGCCTCGCGTCCTCCTGTTTCGTCCTGCTCCTTCGGGGGAAGGGGGAGGACATCCGTACGCGCTCGGGCCGGATCAGCAAGCCACCTGTTCGCTACGGCGATTTTGCTTAATTCTGCTTATTTAATTCTGTTGTCGTGACAACAATCTTTTTTTGATTTTTCTAAGGGAAGGATGTAGATGGTTTATATGCAACCAATAATAGTTACCTCACTCCCATTAACCCCGCCTAGTTAACATCAATCATAACGCCTTCCCCTTCCTGGGCGCAGCAGTAGAAGAATGTGATTTCACACACTTTGTCAATGTCGCACACCGCGCTGATCCTGACTCCCTTAAAGCTTCCCTCCTACTCAACCTTGCCGACCTGATGCCATGAAGAAGAGACCCAGAACTTTCACCTACGCTCCAGCGGTCCTGGGCGACAACGACGAGGTGATTACTCCTGCAGAGTCTGCCAGCGACCCCGCTTGCCTGCTACGTAAGTTCAGGGAGATTTGTATCCTGCCCTCGAACCGCATTCTAGAGAGGGCACGGTTCTTTACAAGGAGACAGTTGCCGGATGAACCTGTTGAATTGCTGATTTGCGTCATCTCGCCCAGCGGTGCCGTTTGGGTGATATGACAGACCAGCTCACTAGAGACATTTTAGTAACTGGCCTGCGTGACCAGAAGCTGCGATGTGAGCTTTTGAGGGATCCGGATCTAACGTTGGAAAAAGCCATGCATGCCTGCAGATTGTCTGAGGTCGTTGTTTTGCCAGCTTTATTGCCCGAGACCACCGGGACTCGGGCAATAAATCTGTCAACCTGGCTGGGTTTAGGAGCCCACAGCCTCGGATGGGAAACAATGTTTTTCTGCCGTGTGCCAACCCTGGTCTGGTGAAGTGCCCCAAAAAAGGTGCCCAAACTGTAACTACATGCACCACAGACTGTCGACGTGTCCCGCCTTTGGCAAGGCCTGTAACTTCTGTAAAAAGCTAAATCATTTCTCTGCCTCCTGTCGCTTATTCCGTTCCCGTGGAGACAGGCACAAACCTCCAGACCCAGTCTAAACATGCTGAGACAATCTGATATCCGTTACGACTCACAGCCCAACTTAGCTGAATCCTATGATGCAGATCCAATTAATCCTCCCGAGGACTCGCATGTGTTTACCCTCCTACAGACACCCGCCCACCGTACTGATCCCTCCGTATCTGTGACTGTCAATGATGTAACCTTCCTTGCAAAGTTAGACACAGGTTGCGAAGGTCAACGTTTTGTCCATGAATCTTTTCAACAAGATAAGGAATAATGAGCCCTGGTTGCTGACGATGGTACCCTGCATGCCTATGGTGGAGAAATTCTAAGCCTGTGGGGAGGGGCCACTTTAAACTTGCGTGCTGCAAAAGGCCACGAGAAACCTGGTTTTCTATGTTTTGAACTCTGACTGTGTAACCCCTGTTGGGCAACCGTGCGTGCAAGGATCTTGGCCTGGTGTCCTTCGACCGCACGGTCCACAAAGTGCAACTGTCGTTTTAACCCGGTTGCAGAATACCAGGACCTGTTCGACGATGACTGGGGAAGTTACCACTGACATACCATATTTCCATTGACCCAAATATACAACCCGTGGTCCGCGCACCTCACAGGGTGTCTCACGCCATGAAAGACAGGGTCGAGGCGATGCTCAACAAGATGGTCGAAAAGGGGGTGCTAGAAGCAGTTAGTGAGCCCACCGATTGGGTCTCCACCATGGTTGCCACGATTAAGAAAGACAAAAACGAAATACGTGTGTGTATCAACCCAAGGACTTAAAACCTTGCCATCAGGCGACCACACTACCCCATGCGGTCTGTTGAGGATGTGGCGGCTAAGGTCGGCAAGCCACCGTCTTTTCGGTCCTAGACGCTAAGAACTCGTTTTTGGCAGATCCCGTTGGACAAAGCGTTTCTGACCTGACGACCTTCGCCACACCGTTCGGCAGATTCAAGTTCCTGCGAATGCCATTCGGCATCAATTCTGCTAGCGAGGTGTTCCAGCGAACGATGGAGCAGATATTCTCGGATCTGCCGTGTGCCATCATCGTGGATGATATCCTGGTTTATGGGAAGGACATTGCCGAGCACGACCTGAACCTCCGCCGCGTCCTGGATCGGGCACGGAAGGCGAACCTGAAGCTGAATCCCAAGAAGTGCCGGTTTCGTGTCTCGGAGGTCACGTATGTTGGACATGTTTTCACCTCTAACGGACTAAAACCCGACCCCTTGAAAGCAGCTGCCATCTCCGAGATGGCAGCCCCCACTGACGTGCCAGGTCTGCAACGATTCTTGGGCATGGTGAACTACCTTGGAAAGTTTGTACCAAACCTCAGTGAGCTGAGTGCTCCCCTGCGGCAGCTGACAAAAAAGGATATCGCCTGGGTCTGGCTCCCACATCACCAGCAGGCCTTTGACTGCCTCAAGTCGAAACTGATTAGCACTCCGACGTTGCGGTTCTTCGACGTGGGTCGCCCCATCACCGTCACCTGTGACGCTTCCAAGTTCGGTCTGGGTGCGGCTTGCCTTCAGTCTGTCGATGGAATCGTTACATCCTGTCTCCTATGCCTCCCGCACCATGACGGACACCGAGCAGCGGTACGCTCAGATCGAGAAAGAGCTGCTCGCGGTGGTGTTCGCCTGCTCCAAGTTCAGAGACTTCCTGTTCGGCAGCAGATTTACGGTCGAAACCGACCACCAGCCACTGGTGACAATCCTGAACAAGCCGATTCACGCTGCCCCTGCCAGGCTGCAGCGTATGATGCTGCAGCTCCAGCGTTTCGACTTTGATATAATCTACAAGAAGGGCACCGAGATGCACATTGCGGACACCCTATCGCGCGCCCCGCGTACCTCCTGCGCTCGCCACCCCTACGAAACAGAGGACTTGCTCGTACTGGGCGTTAACTTTATTCCCACCAAGCAGCTACAGGTTTTGGCCGAGCACACCACTGCCGATCCGGTTTTGCAGCGGCTTGCCTCTGTGATTAAAGCAGGGTGGCCAACAAAGCGCTCCGCCGCGCCGTCTGAAACACAGCCTTTCTTCCTGGTCCGCGACGAACTGGTGCTCCAGGATGGCGTTATCGTCAAGGGACATAAAGTTGTAGTCCCGTCCTCCCTGTTTGACTTCTACTTTTGTGCGGACACCCTGGGGTCGATGCAACACTCGCCCACGCTCAGTGCCAATTCTACTGGCCTGGAATGGCCAAATATATCCGAGACCGAGTTTCTGCCTGCTCCACGTGCAACAGTCTTGCTCCACACCAGCAGCGACAGCCCCTGCTGCAACAGCCCGCTCCTGCCTTGGCCTGGTCCTCGCTGGCTGCCGACATATTCGAGTGGCGTGGTAACCACTACCTTGTCCTGGTCGACTCGTACTCCAACTGGTTCGAAGTGGATTTGCTGACATCCCTCACGTCGGAGATGGTGATCCGAAAGCTGCGGGAAACACTTCTCCACTTTTGGGACCCCTGTCAGGCTGCAGACTGACAACGGCAGGCAGTTTACCAGCCGAGAATTCAAAAGTTTTGCCGACAAGTGGAACTTCGTGCATTTCACCAGCAGCCCAGAGTACCCACGGAGCAACGGCCTTGCAGAACGGGCCGTCCGCAGCGCCAAGCTTCTGATGGAACAGGCGCGACTATCCAACTCTGATTTGTATTTGGATCTCCTGAACCTCAGGAATGTTTCCAGGGATCCGGCCATGGGGTCACCTGCTCAGCGTCTGATGTCCAGAACTACCAGATCTACCATCCCGATTGCCCAGCGCTAGCTGAAACCTCGGGTGCTGGAGCCCGCCTCCGTGCAGAGGCGAATTCAAGAGAAACATGACAGCCAGCGGCGTTCCCACGATCGATCGTGCAGACCACTCGATCCTCTGTTGCCTGGACAGGTTGTTCGGTTGCAGACCGCCAGTGGTCACTCCCGTCTGGCCACCGTGGTTGGGGTGGCTGACTCACCTCGTTCGTATCTGGTCGACTGTGAGGGTGCCATCTACCGAAGAAGCCGACAACACCTGCTTGCGGTTAATGAGCCAAAGCCGCAGCCCCCGGGGCCCTATACCCCGCCACTCTCCTACCAGCAGCCGGCTGCTGTCCCGGCTGGTGTTCCCTGCATGCCTCGGTCCCCATCTCGAGCGCCTGGTTCCCCTCTGCGCGGGTCCCCTGTTGCCGGTCGCGGTTCTCCCTCTCCTGTTTCTCCCACCCCAATGCCCTTCCCTGGTTCCCCAGCTGCCTCGCGTCCTCCTGTTTCGTCTGCTCCTTCGGGGGAAGGGGGAGACATCCGTACGCGCTCGGGCCGGATCAGCAAGCCACCTGTTCGCTACGGCGATTTTGCTTAATTCTGCTGTTTAATTCTGTTGTCGTGACAACAATCTGTTTTTGATTTTCTAAGGGGAAGGATGTAGATGGTTTATATGCAACCAATAATATAGTTACCTCACTCCCATTAACCCCGCCTAGTTAACATCAATCATAACGCCTTCCCCTTCCTGGGCGCAGCAGTAGAAGAATGTAGCCAGTGCTTGAAGATGTATGTAGTACCCTGTGCTATCATTAAAAGATGTTGCACACTTTAAGAGTTTGTAAAGTGTTTATTTACAGATAGGTATATGGACGGGAAAGGAATGGAGGGTTATGGCCTGAGTGCAGGTAGATGGGACTAGGGGAGAATAAGTGTTCGCACGGACTAGAAGGGCCGAGATGGCCTGTTTCCGTGCTGTAATTGTTATATGGTTATATGGTTATATGACCGCACCGACCAGCTATCACCCCATATGCTAGGACTACCCTATGCACTAAGGGACAATTTACAAATTTTCTGAAGCCAATTAACCTGGAAAACCAAAAGGTCTGTGCAGTGTCGGAGGAAACCGGAGAAAACCCACACTGTCACAGGGAGAAGGTACAAACTCCGAACAGGCAGCACCTGTAGTCAGGATTGAACCCGGGTCTCTGGTGCTGTCAGGCAGCAACTCTACTGCTGCGCCACCGTGCCGCCCAAATAGTTGCACATCAGATTAGATAAGTTAGGAAGAAGAACATGTACAACATTGTAGATTCAATTGCGGAGTTTGATGTCTTCAGGCAGCTGTTCTTGTAACAGATTGGTAAAAATAATTAATTATTTACTCCTCATGCCACCATTAACCTTGCGAAAGAAGATAGGAGACACAGGTCAGTGGGGCCGAAGGGTCCGATTTGCACAAACTAAATGGAGCAGTCTACTGGGATCACCAAGCCCACGAAGTGTCTCGACCCGAAAACTCACCCATTCTTTCTCTGCAGAGTTGCTGCCTGTCCCGTTGAGTTACTCCAGTACTTTGTGTCTATCTCTGGTGTAAACCAGCATCTGCAGTTCCTTCCGACACATTTTGAATGTGGTTTGAATGTTTACCTCATGCATTCCAAAAGGTTTGAGGCAGGCATTACTGCTTCATTTCGAGCAGAGAGCCCAGTTTTTACTTGGCACCTGACCAAAACCCAATTACTTGTCTAAATGTCTCACCCAGCTAGCTTTTAAAATAAGTCTGCATTCTTCAACGTGGTTTAAGTGGAAAACTACAATTCTGAACTATCCTGTAATATTCACTAATGGCTGCATGCTACACTTGGGAGTTTAGTCTTCTTAAAAACATCTGTCACTTACACAGAAACTTTGAGTGTAACTACTTGGGGATTTTCACTGAACCTTGGCTCACTGCATAAGACCCTTGTCTTGAGCATAACTCTTGGATCTAAGCAAGCACATCACACAATTTCCCCTGCAACCACAGGGGATGCAATACCTGTCCCTACACCTCCTCCCTCAACTGTGTTCAAGGACCCCAACAGTCCTTTCAGGTGAGGCGGAGGTTCACTTGCACCTCCTCCAACCTCATCTACTGTATCCGCTCTTCCAGGTTTGCACTCCTTTATATCGGCGAGTCAAGAGCAGGCTCGGCGATCGTTTTGATGAACATCACCGCTCAGTCTGCCAAAGCCTATACAATCTCCTGGTTGCTAAACACTTTTACTACCCCTCCCATTCCCACACTGACCTTTGTGTCCTGGTCCTCCTCCACTGTAGAGTGAGGCCCAGCACAAATTGGAGGAACAGCATCTCATATTTTGCATTGGCAGCTTACACCCCAGCGGTATCACTATTGACTTCTCTAACTTCAAGTAACCCTTGCTTTCCCTCTCTCTCATAGAAACATAGAAATTAGGTGCAGGAGTAGGCCATTCAGCCCTTCGAGCCTGCACCGCCATTCAATATGATCATGGCTGATCATCCAACTCAGTATCCCGTACCTGCCTTCTCTCCATACCCTCTGATCCCCTTAGCCACAAGGGCCACATCCAACTCACTCTTAAATATAGCCAATGAACTGGCCTCAACTACCCTCTGTGGCAGAGAGTTCCAGAGACTCACCACTCTCTGTGTGAAGAAAGTCTTTCTCATCTCGGTCTTAAAGGATTTCCGCCTTATCCTTAAGCTGTGACCCCTTGTCCTGGACTTCCCCAACATCGGGAACAATCTTCCTGCATCTAGCCAGTCCAACCCCTTAAGAATTTTGTAAGTTTCTATAAGATCCCCTCTTAATCTCCTAAATTCCAGAGAGTATAAACCGAGTCTATCCAGTCTTTCTTCATAAGACAGTCCTGACATCCCAGGAATCAGTCTGGTGAACCTTCTCTGCACTCCCTCTATGGCAATAATGTCCTTCCTCAGATTTGGAGACCAAAACTGCACGCAATACTCCAGGTGTGGTCTCACCAAGACCCTGTACAACTGAAGTAGAACCTCCCTGCTCCTGTACTCAAATCCTTTTGCTATGAAAGCTAACATACCATTCGCTTTTTTCACTGCCTGCTGCACCTGCATACCTACTTTCAATGACTGGTGTACCATGACACCCAGGTCTCGCTGCATCTCCCCTTTTCCTAATCGGCCACCATTTAAATAATAGTCTGCTTTCCTGTTTTTGCCACCAAAGTGGATAACCTCACATTTATCCACATTATACTGCATCTGCCAAACATTTGCCCACTCACCCAGCCTATCCAAGTCACCTTGCAGTCTCCTAGCATCCTCCTCACAGCGAACACTGCCCCCCAGCTTAGTGTCATCCGCAAACTTGGAGATATTGCCTTCAATTCCCTCATCCAGATCATTAATATATATTGTAAATAGCTGGGGTCCCAGCACTGAGCCCTGCGGTACCCCACTAGTTACTGCCTGCCATTGTGAAAAGGACCCGTTTACTCCTACTCTTTGCTTCCTGTTTGCCAGCCTCTGTTTGCTTCCTCTATCCACATCAATACTGAACCCCTAATACCGTATGCTTTAAGTTTGTATACTAATCTCTTATGTGGGACCTTGTCGAAAGCCTTCTGGAAGTCCAGATATACCACATCCACTGGTTCTCCCTTACCCACGCTACTAGTTACATCCTCGAAAAATTCCACAAGATTCGTCAGACATGATTTACCTTTTGTAAATCCATGCTGACTTTGTCCAATGATTTCACCACTTTCCAAATGTGCTGCTATCCCATCTTTAATAACTGACTCTAGCAGTTTCCCCACTACCGATGTTAGACTAACTGGTCTGTAATTCCCCGTTTTCTCTCTCCCTCCCTTCTTAAAAAGAGGGGTTACATTTGCTACCCGCCAATCCTCAGGAACTACTCCAGAATCTAAAGAGTTTTGAAAGATTATCACTAATGCATCCACTATTTCCTGAGCTACTTCCTTAAGTACTCTGGGATGCAGCCTATCTGGCCCTGGGGATTTATCGGCCTTTAATCTATTCAATTTACCCAACACCACTTCCCGACTGACCTGGATTTCACTCAATTCCTCCTTTGACCCACAGTCCCCTGCTATTTCAGGCAGATTATTTATGTCTTCCTTAGTGAAGACGGAACCAAAGTAGTTATTCAATTGGTCCGCCATATCCTTGTTCCCCATGATCAACCCACCCGTTTCTGACTGCAAGGGACCTACATTTGTTTTAACTAACCTCTTTCTCTTCACATATCTATAAAAACTTTTGCAGTCAGTTTTTATGTTCCCTGCCAGTTTTCTTTCATAATCTATTTTTCCTTTCCTAATTAAGCCCTTTGTCCACCTCTGCTGGTCTCTGAATTTCTCCCAGTCCTCTGGTATGCTGCTTTTTCTGGCTACTTTGTACGCATCATCCTTTGCTTTGATACTATCCCTGATTTCCCTTGTTATCCACGGATGCACTACCTTCCCCGATTTATCTTTTGCCAAACTGGGATGAACAATTTTTGTAGTTCATCCATGCAGTCTTTAAATGTCTTCCATTGTATATCCATCGTCAACCCTTTTAGAATTAATTGCCAGTCAATCTTGGCCAATTCACGTCTCATACCCTCAAAGTTACCTTTCTTTAAGTTCAGAACCATTGTTTCTGAATTAACAATGTCACTCTCCATCCTAATGAAGAACTCAACCATATTATGGTCACTCTTGCCCAAGGGGGCACGTACAACAAGATGGCTAATTACCCCTTCCTCATTACTCAAAACCCAGTCTAAAATAGCCTGCTCTCTCGTTGGTTCCTCTACATGTTGATTTAGATAACTATCCCGCATACATTCCAAAAAATCCTCTTCCTCAGCACCCCTGCCAATTTGATTAACCCAATCTATATGTAGATTGAAGTCACCCATTATAACTGTTTTGCCTTTGTCGCACGTATTTCTAATTTCCTGTTTGATACCATCCCCAACTTCTCTGCTACTGTTAGGTGGCCTGTACACAACACCCACCAGCGTTTTCTGCCCCTTAGTGTTTTGTAGCTCTACCCATACCGATTCCACATCCTCCAAGCTAATGTCCTTCCTTTCCATTGCTTTAATCTCCTCTCTAACCAGCAACGCTACCCCACCTCCTTTTCCTTTCTCTCTATCCCTCCTGAATATTGAATATCCCTGGATGTTCAGCTCCCAGCCTACGTCACCCTGGAGCCATGTCTCCGTGATCCCAACTATATCATAATCATTAATATCTATCTGCACGTTCAACTCGTCCACCTTATTACGAATACTCCTTGCATTGAGACACAAAGCCTTCAGGCTTGTCTTTACAATGCATTTACCCCCTTATACAATTTTGCTGAAAAGTGGCCCTTTTTGATTTTTGCCCTGGTTTTATCTGCCTGCCACTTTTACCTTTCACCTTGCTACCTAATGCTTTCTACCCCTCATTTTACACCCTCCTGCCTCTCTGCTCTTGTACCCATCCCCCTGCCACATTAGTTTAAATCCTCCCCGACAGCACTAGCAAACACTCCCCCAAGAACATTGGTTCCATTCCATTCCAGGTGCAAACCGTCCTGTTTGTACCGGTCCCACCTCCCCCAGAACTGGTCCCAGTGCCCTAAAAATTTGAATCCCTCCCCCTTGCACCACTTTTCAAGCCACGTATTCATTTGCATTATCCTCCTATTTCTACTCTGACTGGCCCGTGGTACTGGTAGTAATCCGGAGATTACTACCTTTGAGGTCCTACTTTTAAGTTTATCTCCTAGCTCCCTAAATTCACCTTGTAGGACCTCATCCCTTTTTTTACCTATATTGTTGGTGCCAACATGCACCACGACAACTGGCTGTTCACCCTCCCCCTCCAGAATGTTCTGCAGCCGTTCAGTGACATCCCTGACCTTTGCACCAGGGAGGCAACATACCATCCTGGAGTCTCGTTTGCGGCCGCAGAAACGCCTATCTATTCCCTGACAATTGAATCCCCTATTACTATTGCCCTTCCCCTCTTTTTTCCCCCCTCATGTGCTGCAGAGCCACCCATGGTGCCATGAACCTGGCTGCTGCTGCATTCCCCTGATGAGCCATCTCCCTCAACAGTATCCAAAATGGTATACCTGTTTAGGAGGGAGATGACCGCAGGGGACTCCTGCACTACCTGCCTACTGCTTTGCTGGCTATTGGCCACCCGTTCCCTTCTTGTCCTCCTACCTTTTGCCTGCGGTGTGACCAACTCACTGTACGTGCTCTCCGTCCCTCCCCAACCCTAGTTCTCTGACTAGTTTCACTGTCCTCCTGATTAAATATTACTGATTGTATGCCTCGTTGTCACCTTCCCCTCAGCTAACAATGAACCATTCTACATTTCTTTATCACGATCTGCTTTGATCTGTCATTTTCACACCTTTCCCCTCCATACCTCTACACTCCCTCCCAGTCAGAAGAAGGGTTCTCAACCCAAAACATCACCCATTCCTTCTCTCGAGATGCTGCCTGCCCCGCTGAGTTACTCTAGCATTTTGTGTCTATCTTCGGTGTAAACAAGCATCTGCAGTTCCTTCCTGCACAACTGTCAATGTCTGTGAACCACATTACCTCACGATATTAATAAGCACATACCATTTGCAGAGGCAGGAGACCATGATCAGTTTAAGACACCAGATGGGAAAATAGGACATAGTGTCCCCTTTCTCCTACCCGTAAAGGACCACAGCCAGTAAAGAACTTTGCTTACCTCGAGGAATTAGGGGGTATCCTCTTAGAAACTTACCGAATAGTGAAAGGCCTGGATAGATTGGATGTGGAGAGGATGTTTCCACTAGTGGGAGAGACTAGGACCAGAGCGCACTTTATTGCTCCTCGATCAGGAACTAAAATAAGAAACCCGCAGTACATTGAACATCAGGTATCATGAATGATCTTTGCCCTAAATTGCCCCACCTGCTCACTGGAACATTTCCAGCCTCATCCCATCTCTGGTTTTAACCAAATATTTGTACTATTTAGCTTGGGAGATAATCTAGTAATTGCACAGAACAGTGCAGCACAGGAATAGGCCCTTCGGCCCGCAATGTCTGTGCTGAACACGATACTATTGAATCACTGTTGAATTCATCGTGCTACTCCACTATTTTACTTCGGAGTCACGTGAGTGACTTCGTGAAGAATCCCGCCAGCACGCTTGCGCAGCATATCGTCGCGCGCATTTGCAGCGGCAGCTGGGGGGGGGAGTGCGCTCTCCCCACCGGCCTCCTTCACAAGACCGGCAGGTGAGTATTACCTTCCTTTACAGCATGGACAAGGGCCGCAGGACGACGCTGTCGGGGAGCTGAGTTGTGCTGCGGCCAGCCGACGGCCCTGTCCCCGGAGCTGCTCGGAACGCCGGCAGCTTCAGGAATGCGGAAGTCGGGCACGGAGCTGAGCTGCGGCCAGCCGACGGCCCTTGTCCCCGGAGCTGCACGGAACGCCGGCAGCTTCAACACATGTGGAAGTCGGTGAGCGGAGCTGAACTGCGGCCAGCCGACGGCCCTTGTCCCCGGAGCTGCACGGAACGCCGGCAGCTTTACCGCAACGGTGGGGGCAGGAATGAGGAAGTCGGGCGCGGAGCTGAGCTGCGGCCAGCTGACGGCCTTTGTCCCCGGAGCTGCACGGAACGCCGGCAGCTTTAACGCAACGGTGGGGGCTGGAATGCAGAGTCGGGCGCTCCCGCTAATACAGGGGCCGACTCACCCGAATGGGTTACCACTATGGAGCTGCAAGCAACAGGTCCAGACTCCGAGCCCCCCGTCCCCCAAGAGAATAAGGGGGGATACAGGTACGTGGCAAGGGGTCTTGTTTTTCTTTTACAGGCAACCTCTCCCCGAGCTCCAGTAGACCCGAGGGGGCTGGGCCGGGGAGAGCCGCACGACAGGGGAGCCCTGCAGAGTGCATTGCGTACCGCAGCCAGGGATATCTGCCATCGTGCAGCCTGGGCATAACACTGCTGCGTCGTGTAGGCCTGCTGGAGCAGATACCGCCGACAACACACCCCGTCAGGCTGCGGTCAAGGGCGGAGGTGGCAGCAGGAAGCGGTCGGTCAGCTCAGCGCTGCGAGCGGCCGACCATGCGCCTCCACGCCAAGTAATGGTGTAAGTGTGGAGGTAAGCTTGCACGGACTCCGGGGAGCCAGGTTCCGGGGGCCGGCGCCGAGTCACCTGCCTTCTTATCTGCCAGGTGGGCCGCCACAGTCTGGGAGAAGACAGACTAGCGGAGAGTTCGTGCGGGAGTCGTATGACCCTACTTGGGCTGTAGGTCACGACGACCTGCCATTGGACCATAGACCCTAAGGGGGTGAGGTCCGATGGTGGAAGCCCCAGTGAATTCGCAGGGCCTGGGGAAGTCGGCTTGTCCGCTGCATATAGCAGGGACGGTCGCATTGAGCGGTTGGAGCTCTTAAATGGTCCAACATCTCCATCGGGACCAAGAACGAGAAGAACGGCATCCACTAGCCGTGCAAGGACTCCGCTCAGCTCCTCATCGTCTCCAGCCAGAAGCATTAATGATTGCCCAGCTGCTGAGTTTGACGACGACCAGGGACAGCCAGTGACCGCTGAACCAGAGCATGAGGAGGATGCTGGATGTGGTGAGTGAAGTTTGCCGTTTCTACCCAGACAGGTGAACCCTGCACCACGAATTGGCGGGCACCATTGATTGCCTACGTATGCACCAACTCTGGAGTCAGATTCTCAATAATACCTTGGAGAAAGGTTCTCCACGGGCATAACGCCGTTCTGGAAAACCCTGATCGGGGATAATGTGTCCAGTAATTAGCATGATGCGCTAGCACTCCTATGCAACGCCCAGTATGAGATATATTGCCTGCGTAAGAGCTCCATATAGCCCACACTAAACCCCAAATTCGCGGGGTTGTGCCGACCATTACCGCTCCACCGCCGCATCAGTTGCTTGGAGACCTGTACAAACAGGTGAAGGGACTGGACAAAGGAGGCCAAAACAGTGGGCCTCATGAAACTCCATCGGTCAGAGTTCACCCATATCACCGGCAACAGCCTAATACAACCAGTGAACCAAGGCTGCCGGATAGGGCACAAAGATTCTACCGACCTCCATAACATCCACCCGAAGCACCGTATGTATGGAACCGCTGTTCACTATGGAGGTAAGGGGGTCTGGCTCCTCTCACGCCGTAGTATCCCTCCTGTACGAATAGGTGGGCGATTGCGGGCGGCCTTGGACATATGGGGAAAACTGTAACCACAGATGAGTTTATTTTACAAAGTGTTCAAGGGTATATAATTCGTGGGAGGTATAGATTCCCATACCCAGCATTCGCCTCGTAGGAATTTACTCCATCCCGAAAAGAGGTGGAGGCAGGGCATGCTGAAATTATATGGCGAGCAGGGAAAAGTGGTAATTGGCATAACCATGCCATACCTGCCAACTTGTGAGATTGAAAAATCGGAATCCTATTAGTCTGACGTCAGTGAGGGCGGGGCACGTGACGTCAGTAAGGGGCGGGGCAAGTGACGTCAGTAAGGGGCGGGGTACGTGACGTCATTGAGGGCGGGAAAGTGACCTCAGGGGGGTTACACAAAATGCTGGAGAAACTCAGCGGGTGCAGCAGCATCTAAGGAGCGAAGGAGATAGGCGACGTTTAGGGTCGAGACCCTTCTTCAGACTTTCTGCTGCACCCGCTGAGTTTCTCCAGCATTTTGTGTAACCCTCGATTCTCCAGCATCTGCAGTTTCTTCGTTAACAAAGTGACCTCAGTGCGGGGGGGGGGGGGGGGGGGGCAAGTGACGCCGAACGCCACCTTGGCGGGGCGGGGTCATGCGGCTGCGTGCTGACGTACACCCGTGCGTGTCCCCATAAGCGGCGCAGGCGCGGTGCGCTCTCTCGCTGTCTCCTCGCCGCCGCCGCCGCCATGGGTCGCATGCACGCTTCCATCCCAATTCCGAATTCCAATTTTTTTCGGAATATTGAGGAAAAAAATCGGAATTCGGAATTGGGATGGAAAAATCGGAAGAATTCCGCCCAAATCGGAATAGTTGGCAGGTATGCCATGCATGGACATATTGAGTTATAATCGATTTAGCTGAGTTGAACACTTTTGTACAATATAGCCATGTCAAAATGGATGCTTTTGGAACAGCTAGGTGGATGCTTTACTCAGGGTACTTTATGGCATGTATCAGTTTGAAAGAAGCATGCTATACGGTGCCCATCGCTGAGGCTCACAGGGAATTCTGAAGTTGTCTGGAAGGGTGCATTGCCTAATGGAACCATCACAGCTTAGGCTGTTTACCAAGTTGGTATTTACCTGTATTGGCTCTTCTCCGGCAACAAGATTATAGTGATGGCATGTTGGATGAAATCCTTATAATGGGGCAGACCCTCCAATTGGCAATTCAAGGAGTGGCTGCAACCAAGGCTCTGCTTGAGAAACTGGGATTGTAATCCATCCAGACAAATCAAAAAACTGCACCCGCTACGGGTTATGGATTTGGTGTTCACCTTAGACACTAATTTAATGAAGTTTATCATCCCCACTAATAAAGCTACTGCTATATCAGAAGAGTGCCACAATCTTGCTTGCGCCAGGGTATCGACCATGTGGCAAACAGCGAAAGTTATTGGTATTGGTAACTCTAAATTGGTAACTACATTCCCAGCTGCACGATTCGGACCGCTACACTACCGAAATTCACAAAGGTCACAAATCACAGCATTTAAAAAACAAATGCTGGCTGCTTTGATCGGCCACTTTGGTTACCACCGGAAGCTAGAAACAAGCTATAATGGTGGGTAGATAATATTAAAGAATGTCATTGACCTATTATACGGAGCAACCCTGATGTTGTGCTACTAACTGACGCAAGTGCACCAGGCTGGGGAGCAACTGGTACGATGTCCAGTTGTGGTGGCAGATGGAACTCTCATGAGTCTACATTCCTGGAGTCACATGGGATAAACTATATAGAAATGCTGGGGGTGTTTCATGGACTGCGGGTTTCTGTACTAATTCATGGGATTACATGTCCGCTTTTGAATAGATAATGCTACAATAATGGTTTACATCAATCATATGGGTAGTATTAGGTCGCTAGTTTGCAATGAATTGGCTAATACAATTTGGCACTGGTGCATTGAAAGAAATATTTGGATTACTGCGACTTATTTGCCTGGGAAGCTTAATTCAGTGGCGGACACCAGGTCACGTGTCTTCAATGACAAACATTGAGTGGATGTTGAACCCCCAGATTTTGGAGATATTATAGCTCAAATTGGGGACACCAGATATTGACCTATTTGCGTCCAGGCTGAACCATCGAATACCAACGTATGTGTTGTGGGAACCAGACCCTGGGGTAATAGCATTGGATGCATTTTTATCCATTGGGGGAAATGGGTTGCTACGCGTTTCCCCCATGCTGCCTCACCAGTCGGGTATTGCAGAAAATTAAACTAGACTCTGCAACTGACATATTGATCATTCCCGACTGGCCTACACAACCATGGTACCCGATGGTTGTAGAAATGTACAACAACCATGGATGGCGATTGGGAAACATCCAAAATTGATTACTCACTCCATTACAGGGGGGTCAGTCATCCTTGCCATGGTCATTAAACTTGTTGGCTTGCAGGTTCTGGAAAGACCGCTCAACCGGGCAGGCATCTCGTCAAGAGCCATGAACCTTATTGCAGCATCGTGTCGGGAATCCACCCGCAAACAATATCTCACTCAAATCAGAAAGTGGGAGGTTTCTGTGCCCGGAACAACAAGTCCTCCAACTCGGCAACAATACTGGATGTGTTGGAGTTTCTAGCAGGCCTCCATTTTGATGCAGGCCTCAGCTACAGTGCCATCAACAGCGACAGGAGTACGCTGTATTCATACCTGGATATAAGTATCAGCTCCCACCACCTGGTGTCTAAACTAATGAGGGGAGTATTCAATACCAATCCCTCCACGACCCAGATATACAGTAACGTGGGATGTGGGGATCATGCTGACCCTACTGAGGAGCTGGGCTCCAATAGATGAGCTACCATTTGAAACAGCTCACCCTTAAGGTGGTGATGCTCATGGCACTGGCGACAGCCCAACGAGCCCAGATGTTACAAAAACTGCGACTGGACACCATGGTGGCCAACCCTGGTCAAATAAAATTCTTTGGTAAAGAGTTATTAAAACAGGAGTTGCTACTAACATTTTAAGTCTTATTCCACCAGGGCTGCAGCGAGAGCCATGAAGGTGCCCATGGACCACATTTTCGCCACTGCGGGCTGGGCCAGTGGGGGAAAAAACCTTTCAACGGTTCTATAACAAGTCTCTGGCCGTTCCTGCGACATTCGCAGAAGCTATCCTGGGTACCGCTCAGTAAATGTCTGGCCCCGAATTAGGGTTTGTTGTTTAGTTGATTAATAAATTGTGTTGATTTTTCAGCCGCTGTCAACTGAACTCCATTAACAGTCTTACTCCATCAGAATGGCGGCAGTGTGATAAGCATGGACGTTGTTCAGGGCGTGAAATCACAGAGCTTTGAAATCTTCACGAAGTCACTCACGTGACTCCGAAGTAAAATAGTAAGATTAAACGAGAACTTACCAAGTTTGAAGTTTGATCTGTATTTTACGAGGAGTCGCGGTGAGGGATTTCGTGAAGAACCCGCCAGCACGCTTGCGCAGCATCCTTCAAAGCAGCGGTGTGGAATCACAGAACCAACCATGACTGAAAATAGTAAGATGAAAACTGTAGAACTACCTGTTTGACCTGATGATAGAGGGTGGGAGCGGTGGGCACGAAATCCCTCACCGCGACTCCTCGTAAAATACAGATCAAACTTCAAACTTGGTAAGTTCTCGTTTAATCTTACTATTTTACTTCGGAGTCATGTGAGTGACTACGTGAAGAAGGCCGCCCGCACTCATGCCTGTCATTACGTCTGACGCATTGCGCACGGACTGACTAGTGGGCGCGCGGCTCCTGCCAGCGGTAAGTTTTTGAACCTAGACGGTTAGTTTTAACTTATTTCTAGAGATGTGTTTTGTTCCGCAGGATTGCCTGCTGAATTCGGGGCGAAGTTGGACGGGCCGTGGGAAACCGGCTATGGACCGTGGGTAATTCCCAGTCCGGACCGCGGTATCGCGGGTAGCCGGCGGCCGTCGGGTTCACTCCCTAGTCGCTGGCTAGGAGGTGAGCGACACCCAGGAGGGGAATGCGAGTGGGGGTTCTCCCAGTATGGGTTCCCAGACCGCTATCGTCCCCCAGAGGATGGGGTTAGACTGGCATTCAGCCGGTCTTCCTACCCCAGTCACTGTTAAAGGGGTTAACAGCTCCCACATCGCATGGTCCCCCCAGAGAAGGGGTTAGACTGGCAGTCAGCCGGTCTTACAACCCCAGGCACTGATAAGGGGGTTAGCAGCACCTACACTGTTATGGGTCCCCAGGAAAAGGGGTTAGAATGGCAGCAAGCCGGTCTTGCAACCCAAGTCATTCATTATGGGGTCTGCAGCCCCTACACCGTTATGGTTCCCAAAGAAATGGGGTTAGACTGGCAGCAAGCCGGTCTTGCAACCCCAGCCATTCACTATGGGGTCTGTAGCTCCTACACCACTATGGTCCCCAGAAATAAGGGTTAGACTGGCAGCAAGCCGGACTAGCTAACCGTCTCGGACATTGGGGTCAGCAACCCCAAGACCGCTTAGGACATCCTAGAGGAAGCGGTCAGACTGGCAGTAAGCTGGTCACGCTAATGCAGTCGCTGACAACGGGGTCAGCAGTTTTCAGACCGTTTAGGTCTTCCTAAATAAGGGGAAAACTGGCAGTAAGCTGGTCTCGAGACCAAGTGACTAACTATGGGGTCAGCAACTCACAGACCGCTATGGTTCCCCAGGAAAGGGGTTAAACCACGAGGAAGCCGGTCAGGCTTTGGACTCGGTCTAGTCGGGCCAGAAGGTTCCCCCCTCCTTCTATGGGCAGAGAAGACCGCTCCTGCGGAGCAGGCTGTCAGACTGATCCATGTATGTCTCACTGCAGTATGCAGGGATAGCAACCAAAAAAGCAGTACTTTGCCTCTTCAGGAGATGGGAAGTGTTTTTCTGATAAATGTTATATTACATATAGTGCGGCACGGACACTGACGTCTTAGAGTTCTTTTCTATGGGTTGTTGACAATAGATTAAGTTATAGTCCCATTAACTGTCCCCAACGTGCTTCTCCTCATAGATACTGCAGCAAGTGGGACCCGCTCTCTCGGGTTTCACCATCTGGTGCCCAGTATTTAGGATATCATTAACACAAGTTCTTCCAGACCCAAGTACACAGAAGTATCGGATGTTAACATTTATTCACTATGGGGCTCCAGCTATATCTCTATCTTTGGTTCAGCTCTCATAGGTATGTTATTCCCTGGCGCTGCCCTCAGCACACCAATCATTACATAAATTGCGAATGACAGGATCATTACACCTGCAATATCGTAATTCATGTTTATATACTCCATGCACCTTTGGTTACATGTGGTCTCACGTTTACATCATTACGTCAAGATCATCTAGAGCCTTAGAGGCTCTGATACTAGTTCAGACCATTTCCAGGTGGTTATGCAAGGTTTGGCTTATACAGTAGTAGATACTGATTTCTAATCTTACTCCACCGGTGCTGCTACAACACAAGCAGCAAGGGTTATGTACGGTCCTCTGGACCACATCCTTTACTGCAGGTTGGTCTAACAAACGAGGTATCCAACATTTATTTTAACCCATTGCCAGACCAGGGGTGCTTGCCAACTATATTTAGGTTCAATTTGTAGCTCCCCTCGGTTGAGAGGTGTTACTGTTATTATTGTTTGTTCTTTATCAGCATCAGCATGTTTTTTAAACCTATGTCATATATGTATGCATTATGATGTTTCCCTCATTTATGGTCAACTGATGCAGTCGTGATTGTGTGGACCCGTTTTTCCACGGCATGAAATCGCAGACCTTCAAAGTCTTCACGTAGTCAGTCACGTGACTCCGAAGTAAAATAGTAAGATTAAACGAGAACATACCAGTTTGAAGTATGATCATTATTTTAAGAGGAGTTACCATCGTAGGGATTATGTGCCCTCCGCTCCCTACCCACATAACTTAGCGATCATCTGGTAGTTCTAGTCATCTATAATCTTACTATGTTAGTTCAACAACTGTTATTTGTGATTTCACACCGCTGCTTTGAAGATTGACGCGCGGCCTTCTTCACGTAATCCCCCATCGTAACTCCTCATAAAATAACAATCAAACTTCAAACTGGTATGTTCTCGTTTAATCTTACTATTTTGTTGAAACTGTGATTCATAAAGACACAAATAAATTGTTTCTACTTCTTCTCGATTATTTCTTCCATCGCATTATTAACTGAGATACTCAACTCAACTACTAATAAAAGCAGTAACTGCCTAGTGTGCAATATTTCATTGAGCTCTCACCTTTCATGCTCTACTCTGAAATGAAGTTTGATATTGTCAGCAAATATGGGAAAATGTGGGAACAATTGTCTCTCTTTCAACAATAAAAATATATTTGCGAATGTTAGCACCAGACTCCAACGGCAGTGATGAAGATTTTTCTAAACAGCAGCCATTTCTGTCTTGTCGAAAATAAAATGCTAACGTAGAGCCACTCTGTTAATTCATATCAGCATTTTCTCATATTCTCACTGAGGGGGAAGGGGCCGCACCGACCTGTAGCCGCCGCGCATCCGTCAACCCCGTCGCCGTGAGGTCAGCCCGCCCCATCCGCCCTGCGCCGTGACGTTTACCCGCCCGCCCACCCAGCGCCGTGACGTTCACCCGCCCGCCCACCCAGCGCCGTGACGTCTGCCCGCCCCTCCGTGCGCCGAGACGTTTACCCTCCGTGCGCCGTGACGTCTGCCCGCCCCATCCGCCCTGCGCCGTGACGTTAACCCGCCCGCCCAACCAGCGCCGCGACGTCTGCTCGCCCTGCCATGCGCCGTGACGTTTACCCGCCCGCCCACCCAGCGCCGTGACGTCTGCCCGCCCCATCTGCCCTGCGCCGTGACGTTTACCCGCCCACCCAACCAGCACCGTGACGTCTGCCCGCCCCGCCATGCGCCGTGATGTTTAACCGCCCGGTCTGAGCCGTGACATCTGTCTGCCTCGCCCTACGCCGTGACGTTTCCCCGCCCGCGCAGCGCCGTGACGTTGCCCGCGCAGCGCCGTGACGTTCCCGCACAGCGTCGTGACGTTGCCCGCGCAGCGCCGTGACGTTGCCCGCCCAGCGCCGTGACGTTGCCCGCCCAGCGCCGTGACGTTGCCCGCTCAGCGTCGTGACACAAAATGCCGGAGTAACTCAGCGGGACAGACGGATGGATTCGGTTCTTCCTGAACTGTTTATTGAGCTTTGCTTTTCTTCAGGAAAAAGAAAAGCGCGAGGTGACTCCAAGAATATTAGAATATCTTAATTCAATCAGTGAGAGCACTTTGATTGTTTTTACAGATGGATCTAAAGATCCAGTTAGTGGGAGAGCTGGGTTTGGCGTGTATGTGGAGCAGCTTGGGTTGAAGATTGGCCGAAGCATTTCCGATGGAAGCTCTGTTCTCACGACTGAATTAATGGCAAATCAATGGGCTCTATGGTGGATTCAGGAAGCCAGTTTAAGAGAAGTCATTATCTGTTCTGATTCTGCAGCTGCTCTTGAAACTTTAAGAGTAGGGAAATCTAACGCTCGTCCTGACATTCTAAATGAAATCTTGAGTGTGTTTTCTAGAATTGGGTTTGCGTGTAACATCACTTTTTGCTGGGTTCCCGGGCATGCTGGGGTGAGGGGGAATGAGCAGGTGGACCTCATAGCAAATGAGAGTTTAAGAAGAGAAATAGATATCCATGTATCATTGGGGAGAGTGGAACTGAGAGAAATAATTAAAGAGGGCTTAACAAAAGAATGGCAGAGAGGATGGGAAAAGGAAGTCAGGGGTAGACAATACTTTTCTGTACAAGCTGAAGTTAGAAAATATGTTTCTGTACATCTCTGTCCTGTAGGGACTCAGTTAGACTGTGTAGATTGAGGTTGGGACTTTGTGGGTTAAATTACTGTTTGTGCATTGTAGGGAAACATGTTTCTGGTTTGTGTGAATGTGGGAGTAAGGAGACAGTTAAGTATGTTTTCCTAGAATGTAAAAAGTATAGGGTATAAAGAAAGGCATTGTTTGCTAGACTGACAGGAGTTGAGGCTTTTTCTGTTTTATCTTTGTTTGGACACAGTGAGAAACATCAGCTGATATCCAGGGCTGCTCTTCAATTCCTGCATGTAAGAATTTAGTTCAAATTTTGACCTGTGGAGGGCAGTAATACGCTTAGCAGCGTCTACACTGCCGGAATCCTACAAGAAGAAGAAGGCAGACGGGCGGTAGCAGCGGCAGCGCCAGCGCCTCTGCACGGAAACAACTGGGCGACGTTTCGGGTCAAGACCCTTCTTCAGACTGAAGGTAGACACAAAAAACAAATGCTGGAGTAACTTTGTCATGGAGTGATAAGAGTGTGGAAACTTCAGGCCCTTTAACAATAGGGGGGGTTGCATGTAAGGTCACGGGGTCATAGGGCTTGACACACAGAGCCGCTCAATGCATCTGGAGGACATCCCTAACATCCAGTATATGTTATTAATGCAAGAAACGCGTACTTTCCTACCTGTTAAAACAGCCAAAATGTTGAATTTTTGCGCTGTAAAAAATTGTGGAAGTCGGGGTAAGCGTGAGAGACATTTGCCCAACTTCAGAATTCCAAACGTGAAGCGAAATGAAGGTAAAGAGAAGCGAGAGCTTAAGGGACAACAACAGGTAAAGTGCTTGGCGAACATTGGCCATGCAGATATCGGAATTGAAAATATTGGGAATTATCGTGTTTGCTCACTGCATTTCATCAACAGTAAGGCATTATTTGTGGTTTTTCTTGATTCCTTTGGTATCTAAAAAGTCTCAGAAGTGATAAATCTGGCTGTAAATTTTGCTTCAGAGGCGTTTTCTTTTTCTATGTAAAAACCCACTTGAGAACCATGGGCGATTAAAAAAGTTTACAGCCAGATTTATCACTTCTGAAACTTTTTAGATGCCAAAGCAATCAAGAAAAAACACAAATAATGCCTTAGTTGATGAAATGCAGTGAGCAAACGGCCAATGTTTGCAAAGCACTCTGGCTGTTGTTGTCTCTTCAGCTCTCGCTTCTACTGTTATTTCTCCTCACTTTTGGAATTCTGAATTAGGCTAAATGTCTCTCACGCTTATCCCGCTTTCCATAATTATTTACAGCGCAAAAATTGACAATTTCGGCGGGTTTTAATGGGCCCGCTACGTTGGAAACAATGATCAGTGCTTACCTACAGTTCATCACGTGTACTCCACCTGGCGTAGCGTAGCAACAGTGCGGGTTACGAGTCGTGACCCGACTGCACCCCTATAAGGGGTGGGGGGCAATTTCAAGATTCAAGATTAAATTTAATTGTCACTTCCCCAATTAAGGTGTAGTGAAATGAATGAATGAATAAGTTTATTGGCCAAGAATATCATATACAGTAGACAATAGGTGCAGCAGTAGGCCATTTGGTCTTTCGAGCCTGCACCGCCATTCAATGTGATCATGGCTGATCAACCCCAATCAGTACCCTGTTCCTGCCTTCTCCCAATATCCCCTGACTCCGCTACATTTAAGAGCCCTATCTCGCTCTCTCTTTAAAGCATCCAGAGAACCTGCCTCCACCGCCCTCTGAGGCAGAGAATTCCACAGATTCACAACTCTCTGAGAGAAAAAATGTTTCCTCGTCTCCGTTCTAAATGGCTTAATCCTTATTCTTAAACTGTGGCCCATGGTTCTGGACTCCCCCAGCATCGGGAACATGTTTCCTGCCTCTAGTGTGTCCAAGCCCTTAACAATCTTATATGTTTCAATGAAATGCCCTCTCATCCTTCTAAACTCTAGAGTGTACAAGCCCAGCTGCTCCATTCTCTCAGCATATGACAGTTCCGCCATCCCGGGAATTAACCTTGTAAACCTACGCTGCACTCCCTCAATAGCAAGAATGTTCTTCCTCAAATTAGGGGACCAGAACTGCACACAATACTCCGTGTGGTCTCACTAGGGCTCTGTACAACTGCAGAAGGACCTCTTTGCTCCTATATTTGATTATTCTTGTTATAAAGGCCAACATGCCATTCGCTTTCTTCACTGCCTGCTGTACCTACATGCTTACTTTCATTGACTGATGTACAAGGACCCCCCAGATCCCGTTGTACTTCCCCTTTTCCCAACTTGACGCCATTTAGATAGTAATCTGCCTTTCCATTTTTGCTACCAAAGTGGATAACTTCACATTTATCCGCATTAAACTTAATCTGCCATGCATCTACCCAATCCCCCAACCTGTCCAAGTCGCCCTGCATTCTCATAGCATCCTCCTCACATTTCACATTTGCTAATGTTACTTTGAATCCCTTCATCCAAATCATTGATGTATATTGTAAATAGCTGCGGTCCCAGCACTGAGTCTTGCGGTACCCCACTAGTCACTGCCTGCCATTCTGAAAGGGACCCGTTAATCCCTACTCTTTGATTTCTTTCTGCCAATCACTTCTCTATCCATGTCAGCACTCTACCCACAATACCATGTGCCCTTATTTTGCCCATTAATCTCCTATGTGGGACCTTATCAAATGCTTTCTGAAAGTCCAGGTACACTACATCCACTGGCTCTCCCTTGTCCATTTTCCGAGTTACATCTTAAAAAAATTCCAGATGATTAGTCAAGTATGATTTCCCCTTTGTAAATCCAAGCTGACTCGGACCGATCCTGTTACTTCTATCCGAATGTGCGGCTATTTCATCTTTTATAATTGACTCCAGCATCTTCCCCACCACCGATGTCAGGCTAACTGGTCTATAATTCCCCGTTTTCTCTCTCCCGCCTTTCTTAAAAAGTGGGATAACATTATCTACCCTGCAATCCACAGGAACTGTACAATCCACAGGAACTGTACAATCCATACAAGGAATTGTCTTGTATTCGATAACAAGAGGAATCGAATATAGGAGCAAAGAGGTCCTTCTGCAGTTATACAGCGCCCTAGTGAGACCACACCTGGAGTATTGTGTGCAGTTTTGGTCCCCTAATTTGAGGAAGGACATTCTTGCTATTCAGGGAGTGCAGCGTAGGTTTACAAGGTTAATTCCTGGGATGGCGGGACTGTCATATGCTGAGAGAATGAAGCAGCTGGGCTTGTACATTCTGGAGTTGAGAAGGATGAGGGGATCTTATTGAAACATATAAGATTGTTAAGGGTTTGGACACGCTAGAGGCAGGAAACATGTTCCCGATGTTGGGGGAGTCCAGAACCAGGGACCACAGTTTAAGTATAAGGGGTAACCCATTTAGAATGGAGACGAGGAGACACTTTTCTTATAGAGAGTTCTGAGTCTGTGGAATTCTCTGCCTCAGAGGCAGAGATGCCAAGTGTCCCGGATTCGCCGTATTTTGTCCCGGCGAAATAACCTTTTTACGGTGTTCCGGCAGCCAAACATGCTGTTACGGAACACCGCCGCGCCGGTGTTCCTCCCGTGGTGAACGCCGGCCCCATGTGCCCCCGGTTTGCGCAGCCGCCGGCAGCTCGCATGTGCCGCACGGCCCGCTGATCTGCCCAGAGCAACCCGGGTTACGGACAAATGGGTTAATGTTTACCTAAATTAGGGTTGGCATCTATGCCGCGCGATCAGCAGGGCCTGCGCTCCCCCAGCAGTGCTTCTTAAACTGGTGAATGGGAAACTACAGCGGTTGAATGAACGGTGCAGGGCTGCCAACTGAGAAATGAGGGGGCGTACCGGGGGGGGGTTGTTTTTGGTAGGGAGCTTTTGCATTTTTCAACTTGAAATTGTGCAATCTGGTGCATACTGTTGCTAGTCTTTTAACTTACACTTGAATGCAACATTTATGCTTCAAATTGGATTAGGTATGAATAACGTTAGGCTAAATTACATTCCTAACTACATTCCACAGCAGAGCCAGGGTTTGATCAACAGGTGCAGCACATGAATGACCTTAGTATATTCATGTATGGAAATCAGATTATAATTCATGCTGTTATGCATATATATAGAGAAACAAAAACCTAGAAACAAGGCAAGAGGAGTTGGACTTCCATCACTGACCCTCCCCTCCTCCTCCCCCCCCCCCTTCCCCCTCTCCACGTGTCGTGGGTCGGGTTATCACTGAGGTGGGGGCAGGGCCGCAAAGACCTGGAGTCGCTGAGCATCCGTCACCCCGTCGCCGTGACGTACGCCCTGCGCCGTGATGTTTACCCGCCCGCCCTGCGCCATGATTTCAGCGCCAATCGGAGATGCGTTTGTTTGTTTATAATTTGAAGGTGGACACAAAATGCTGGAGTAACTCAGAGGGACAGACGGGCAGACAGACAGACGGGCAGCAGCAGCATCTCTGCATAGAAGTAATTGGGCGACGTTTCGGGTCGAGACCCTTCTTCAGACTGAAGGTAGACACAAAAAATACAATGCTGGAGTAACTTTGTCATGGAGTGATTCGGTGATAGAGTGGAAATTTCAGGCCCTTTAACAAATAGGTAGCTATGTTACAACATTTTGAGATTTAAAAAATCAAACCTGCAATTTATCCAATCAGATCAAGCTTACAAAAAAGTGTAACATGACACCAAATTCACTTTCATATCTTCAGTATTAAAAATGTTATGGCCATGTTCATACTCTTAAATTAGCATCTTGTTCATCATTGCTTTTCCATTGACTTAACACAAAAGCTGTGATTGAGTCAATAGCCCATAACTTTCTTAAAAATTAAGAGAACTGAATGAAATTTTCAGTTATTATAGATTGAAGTATTCTGAAACAAGATATAAAACATCTTACTTGGATGACCTGAAAATAAAGCATATAATTAGTTAATTACCTAATTGTAGCTAATAACAAAATTGACCATTGTGACGGAAACATAGAAAATAGGTGCAGGAGTAGGCCATTCGGCCCTTCAAGCCTGCACCACCATTCAATATGGTCATGGCTGATCATCCAACTCAGTATCCTGTACCTGTCTTCTCTCCATACCCCCTGATCCCTTTAGCCACAAGGGCCGCATCTAACTCCCTCTTAAATATAGCCAATGAAGTGGCCTCAACTACCTTCTGTGACAGAGAATTCCAGAGATTCACCACTCTCTGTGTGAAAAATGTTTTTCTCATCTCGGTCCTAAAAGATTTCCCCCTTATCTTTAAACTGTGACCCTTTGTTCTGGACTTCCCCAACATCGGGAACAATCTTCCTGCATCTAGCCTGTCCAATCCCTTAAGAATTGTGTAAGTTTCTATAAGATCCCCCCTCATTCTTCTAAATTCTAGCGAGTGCAAGCCGAGTCTATCCAGTTTTTCTTCATATGAAAGTCCTGACATCCCAGTAATCAGTCTGGTGAACCTTCTCTGTACTCCCTCTATGGCAAGAATGTCTTTCCTCAGATTTGGAGATTAAACTGTACGCAATACCCCAGGTGTGGTCTCACCAAGATCCTGCACAACTGCAGGAGAACCTCCCTGCTCCTATACACAAATCCTTTTGCTATGAATGCTAACATACCATTCACTTTCTTCATTGCCTGCTGCACCTGCATGCCTTCTTTCAATGACTGGCGTACCATGACACCCAGGTCTCGTTGCATCTCCCCTTTTCCTAATCGGCCACCATTCAGATAATAGTCTACTTTCCTGTTTTTACCACCAAAGTGGATACCCTCACATTTATCCACATCATACTGCATCTGCCATGCATTTGCCCACTCACCCAGCCTTTCCAAGTCACCTTGCAGCCTCCAAGCATCCTCCTCACAGCTAACACTGCCCCCCAGGCTCGTGTCATCCGCAAACTTGGAGATGTTGCATTCAATGCCCTCGTCCAAATCATTAATATATATTGAAAATAGCTGGGGTCCCAGCACTGAGCCTTGCCCACTAGTCACTGCCTGCCATTCTGAAAAGGACCCGTTCACTGCTACTCTATGCTTCCTGTCTGCCAGCCAGTTCTCTATCCACATCAATAGTGAACCGCCAATACCGTGTGCTTTAAGTTTGTATACTAATCTCTTATGTGGTACCTTGTCGAAAGCCTTCTGAAAGTCCAGATATAACACATCTACTGGTTCTCCCTTATCCACTCTACTACCCTTGTTTCTGAATTAATTATGTCACTCTCCATCCTAATGAAGAACTCAACCATATTATGGTCAGTCTTGCCCAAGGGGCAACGCACAACAAGACTGCTAACTAACCCTTCCTCATTACTCAATACCCAGTCTAGAATAGCCTGCTCTCTCATTGGTTCCTCTACATGTTCGTTTAGAAAACTATTCCGCATACATTCGAAGAAATCCTCTTCCTCAGCACCCCTGCCGATTTGATTCACCCAATCTATATGTAGATTGAAGTCACCCATTATAACTGTTTTGCCTTTGTTGCAGGCATTTTTAATTTCTTGTTTGATGCCATCCCCAACTCCACTATTACTGATAGGTGTCCTGTACACAACACCCACTAGCGTTTTCTGCCCCTTAGTGTTTCGCAACTCTACCCATACCGATTCCACATCCTCCAAGCTAATGTCCTTCCTTTCGATTGCGTTAATATCCTCTCTAACCAGCAACGCTACCCCACCTCCTTTTCCTTTCTGTCTATCCCTCCTGAATATTGAATATCCCTGGATGTTCAGCTCCCAGCCTTGGTCACCCTGGAGCCATGTCTCCGTGATCCCAACTATATCATAGTCATTAATAGCTATCTGCACATTCAACTCATCCACCTTATTACGAATGCTCCTTGCATTGAGACACAAAGCCTTCAGGCTTGTTTTTACAACACTCTTACCCCTTATACAATTATGTTGAAAAGTGGCCCTTTTTGATTTTTGCCCTGGATTTGTCTGCCTGCCACTTTTACTTTTCACATTGCTACCTATTGCTTCTACCCTCATTTTACACCCCTCTGTCTCTCTGCTCGCACATTTATGAAACCCACCACCTCTTATTCTCTGTTTATTGTTTTTTTTCTTCTTTTCCCCCTACATGTTGGGTCTGAATGCTTCCCTTCTCTGCCTCCTGCCTCACACACTGTCTACTATCTTTCTCTATTTGAGTCCCTCCCCCGAACCGTTCTAGTTTAAAGTCTCCCCAGTAGCCTTTGCAAATCTCCCCACCAGGATATTGTTCCCCCTCGGGTTCAAGTGCAACCCGTCCTTTTTGTACAGGTCATACCTTCCCCAAAAGAGGTCCCAATGATCCAGAAACTTGAATCCCTGCCCTTTGCACCAGTCCTTCAGCCACGCATTTATCCTCCACCTCACTCCATTCCTACTCCCACTGTCGCGTGGCGCAGGCAGTAATCCTGAGATTGTTACCTTTGCAGTCCTTCTCCTTAACTCTCCTCCTAACTCCCTAAATTCTCCTTTCAGGACCTGTTCTCTTTTTCTACCTATGTCATTGGTACCTCTCCCTCCCATTTCAGGATATGTTGGACACGTTCAGACACATCCGAGACCCTGGCACCAGGAAGGCAAACTACCATCCCAGTCTCCTGACAGCGTCCACGGAATCACCTATCTGACCCCCTAACTATAGAGTCCCCTATTACTGGGGATTCTATGGGGATATTGTGGATAGGGTGAGCTGTTTTAAGTACCTGGGAGTCCACATCTCTGAGGATATGACATGGACATCACACGCTGCAGCACTCATGAATAAGGCAAGGCAGCGCCTTTACCACCTCAGGCAATTGAGGATATTCAGTGTGTCTCCGAGGATCCTCCAGTGCTTCTACTCAGCGGCTGTGGAAAGCATATTGTTTGGAAATATTACAATTTGGTTTGGGAATTACTCTGCCCTGGACAGGAAGGCTCTGCAGAGAGTAGTGCGTTCGGCCGAACACACTATGGGAACTTCTCTCGCCCGTCTGCAGGAACTATACATCAGGAGGTGCAACTCCAGAGCCAATAAGATAATGGGAGACCCCTTCCACCCCTGCAACGGACTGTTCCAGCTGCTACGGTCAGGCAAACGCCTCCGTTGCCATGCTGTGAGAACGGAGAGGATGAGAAGGAGTTTCTTCCCACAGGCCATTCGGACTGTAAACTCCTATCTCACCAGGGACTAACTTTACTAACTTTACTGTACCACAATACCGCCCATAATATTTAATATGGCAAAGAACATGTGATTCTGTTCCATTGTTTGTAGTTTGTTGGTTGTTTGGTTGTTTTTTTGCACAAAGTCCGCAGGCACTGCCACTTTTCATTTCACTGCACATCCCGTATGTGTATGTGACGAATAAACTTGACTTGACTACTGCTGCCCTCCTCTTCTTTTCCTTACCCTTCTGAGCAACAGGGCCAGTCTCTGTACTGGGCGCCCGGCCGCTGTTGCTACCCCCAGGTAGGCTGTGCCCCCCAACAGCACTCAAACAGGAGTACTTATTGCCAAGGTGTACAGCCACCGGGGTACTCTCTGGTCCCTGCCATTTGGCCCTTCAAGCCAGCACCGCCATTCATTGTGATCATGGCTGATCGTCCCCAATCAATAACCCGTGCCTGTCTTCTCACCATATCCCTTAATTTCACTAGCCCCTAGCTCTATCTAGCTCTCTCTTAAATCCATCTAGTGATTTGGCCTCCACTGCCCTCTGTGGCAGGGAATTCCCCAAATTCACAACTCCCTGGGTGAAAAAGTTTTTTCTCAGTCTTAAATGGCTTCCCCTTTATTCTAAGATTATAGCCCCTGCTTCTGAACTCGCCCAACATTGGGAACTTTTTTCCTGCATCTAGCTTGTCCAGTCCTTTTATAATTTTATATGTTTCTATAAGATCCCCCCCTCATCCTTCTAAACTCCAGTGAATACAAGCCTAGTCTTTTCAATCTTTCCTCATATGACAGTCCCGCCATCCTAGGGATCAATCTTGTGAACCTACGCTGCACTGCCTCAATCACAAGGGTATCCTTCCTCAAATTAGGAGACCAAAACTGTACACGATACTCCAGATGTGATCTTACCAGAGCCCTATACAACTGCAGAGGAACCTCTCTACTCCTATACTGAAATCCTCTTGTTATGAAGGCCAATATTCCATTAGCTTTCCTCACTGCCTACTGTATAACCTCACATTTATCTATATTATACTGCATCTGCCACACATTTGCCACTCATTCAACTTGTCCAGGTCCCCCTGTAACCTCCTAATATCCTCTTCACAGTTCACACTGCCACCCAGCTTTGTGTCATCTGCAAACTTGCTCCTAATTCCCTCTTCCAAATCATTAATATATATGGTAAACAGTAGCGGCCCCAACACCAACCCTTGCGGCACTCCACTCGCCACTGCCTGCCATTCTGAAAAGGACCCGTTCACTCTTTGCTTCCTGTCTGTCAACCAATTTTCTATCCATGTCAACACCCTACCCCCAATACCATGTGCTCTAATTTTAGTCGCAAGTCTTCCGTGCGGGACCTTATCAAAGGCTTTCTGAAAGTCTAGATACACTACATCCACTGGCTCCCCTTCATCCATTTTACTTGTCACATCCTCATTTCCTTTCATAAATCCATGCTGACTTGGAAGAATCCTTTTACTGCTATCCAAATGCCCCATCATTACCTCTTTAATAATTGACTCCAGCATCTTTCCCACCACCGAAGTCAGGCTAACCATATAACCACATAACCATATAACCATATAACAATTACAGCACAGAAACAGGCCCTCTCGGCCCTTCCAGTCCGTGCCGACCATTTGTTTTCCCCTAGTCCCATCTACCTGCACTCAGACCATACCCCTCCATTCCCTTCACGTCCATATACCTATCCACTTTACTCTTAAATGTTAAAATCGATCCTGCCTCCACCACTTCTGCTGGAAGCTGATTCCACACAGCCACCACCCTCTGAGTAAAGAAGTTCCCCCTCACGTTACCCCGAAACCTCTGTCCCTTAATTCTCATGTCATGCCCTCTTGTTTGAAACTTCCCTACCCTCAATGGGAAAAACGTATCCACGTCAACTCTGTCTATCCCTTTCATCATTTTAAAGACCTCAATCAAGTCCCCCCTTAACCTTCTGCGCTCCAAAGAATAAAGACCTAACTTGTTCAACCTTTCTCTGTAACATAGTTGCTGGAACCCTGGCAACATTCTAGTAAATCTCCTCTGTACTCTCTCTATTTTGTTGACATCCTTCCTATAACTAGGCGACCAAAATTGTACACCACACTCCAGAATTGGTCTTACCAATGCCTTGAACAATTTTAACATTACTTCCCTACTCCTATATTCAATGCTCTGATTTATAAAGGCCAGCACACCAAAGGCTTTCTTTACCACCCTATCTACATGCGATTCCACCTTCAGGGAACTATGCACAGTTATTCCTAGATCCCTCTGTTCCACAGCATTTCTCAATTCCCTACCATTTACCATGTACGTCCTATTTTGATCTGTCCTGCCAAGATGTAGCACTTCACACTTATCAGCATTAAACTCCATCTGCCATCTTTCAGCCCACTTTTCCAAATGGCCCAAATCTCTCTGTAGACTTTGAAAATCTACTTCATTATCCACAACACCACCTATCTTAGTATCATCTGCATACTTACTTATCCAATTGTCCACCCCATCATCCAGATCATTGATGTACATGACAAACAACAGTGGACCCAACACAGATCCCTGAGGCACCCCACTGGTCACCGGCTTCCAACCTGACAAACAGCCATCCACCATTACTCTCTGACATCTCCCATTCAGCCACTGTTGAATCCATCTTGCTACTCCGCCATTAACACCCAAAGATTGAACCTTCTTAACCAACCTTCCATGGGGAACCTTGTCAAAGGCCTTACTGAAATCCATATAGACAACATCCACTGCTTTACCCTCATCAATTTCCCTAGTTACCGCTTCAAAAAATTCAAGAAGGTTTGTCAAACATGACCTTCCAGGCACAAATCCATGTTGACTGTTCCTGATCAGACCCTGTTTATCCAGATGCTTATATATATTATCTCTAAGTATCCTTTCCATTAATTTGCCCACCACTGACGTCAAACTAATAGGTCTATAATTGCTAGGTTAATTACTGGTCTGTAATTCCCTGTTTTCTCTCTCGCTCCTTTCTTCAAAAGTGGGATAACATTAGCTCCACTCCCCTTAGAATCTTTCTTCCTTTGAAATGATCCTGCGTCTTCCGGATTATGCCCAGAAATTCCTGCCATTGCTGTTCCACCATCATTCCTGCTAGGGTACTCAAAATGCTGGAGAAACTCAGCGGGTGCAGAAGCATCTATGGAGCGAAGGAGATAGGCAACGTTTTGGGCCAAAACCCTTCTTCAGACTCCTGCTAGTATCCCTTTCCAGTCCAACTTTGGTACAGTGAGATGAATTAATTAATAAGTTTTTTGGCCAAGTATGTACACATACAAGGAATTTGCCTTGGTGCACCGCTCACAAGTAACAACATGACATAGAAACATAGAAATTAGGTGCAGGAGTAGGCCATTCAGCCCTTCGAGCCTGCACCACCATTCAATATGGTCATGGCTGAGAACTGAATGAAATTTTCAGTTATTATAGATTGAAGTATTCTGAAACAAATATAAAACATCTTACTTGGATGACCTGAAAATAAAGCATATTACCTATTTGTAGCTAATAACAAAATTGACCATTGTGACGGAAACATAGAAAATAGGTTCAGGAGTAGGCCATTCGGCCCTTCGAGCCTGCACCACCATTCAATATGGTCATGGCTGATCATCCAACTCAGTATGCTGTACCTGTCTTCTCTCCATACCCCCTGATCCCTTTAGCCACAAGGGCCGCATCTAACTCCTTCTTAAATATAGCCAATGAAGTGGCCTCAACTACCTTCTGTGGCAGAGAATTCCACAGATTCACCACTCTCTATGTGAAAAATGATTTTCTCATCTCGGTCCTAAAAGACTTCCCTCTTATCCTTAAACTGTGATCCCTTGTTCTGGACTTCCACAACAACAGGAACAATCTTCCTGCATCTAGCCTGTCCAACCCCTTAAGAATTTTCTCTTAATTTTCCTTAAGAAGTCTCTATACTTGCAAGATTGAGAGTCCCCCTCAATCTTCTAAATTCCAGCGAGTACAAGTGAGTCTATCCAGTCTTTCTTCATATGGAAGACCTGCCATCCCAGGAATCAGTCTGGTGAACCTTCTCTGTAATCCCTCTAAGGCAAGAATGTCTTTCCTCAGATTAAGAGACCAAAACTGTAGGCAATACTCCTGGTGTTGCCTCACCAAGATCCTGCACAACTGCAGTAGAACCTCCCTGCTCTTGTACTCAAATCCTTTAGCTATGAATGCCAACATACCATTTGCTTTCTTCACAGCCTGCTGCACCTGCATGCCTACTTTCATTGACTGGTGTACCATGACACCCAGGTCTCGTTGCATCTCCCCTTTTCCTAATGGGCCAACATTCAGATAATAGTCTACTTTCCTGTTTTTGCCACCAAAGTGGATAACCTCACAGTTATCCACATACTGCATCTGCCATGCATTTGCCCACTCACCCAATTTATCCAAGTCATCTTGCAGCCTCCTAGCATCCTCCTCACAGCTAACACTACCCCCCAACTTCGTGTCATCCGCAAACTTGGAGATGTTGCATTCAATTCCCTCATCCAGATCATCAATAAAATAGCTGGGGTCCCAGCACTGAGCCTTGTGGTGCCCCACTAGTCACTGCCTGCCATTCTGAAAATGACCCGATTACTCTGCGTGACATACTGCAACATACTGTCACGACCCGTGACATAGTGCAACAGTTAAGAATGACACATAAAACATTTGAGTTACCAAGGGTGAAGGCCATTTAGAACAGAGCCCAGAGGGTTGTGAATCTGGAATTCTCTGCCTCAGAAGGCAATGGGTCTTAAAGATAGCAGAGTCGCGGGATATGGGAGGAAGGCAGGAATGATCAGCCGTGATCACAGTGAATGGCGGTGCTGTCTCGAAGGACCGAATGGCCTGCTCCTGCACCTATTGTCTATGGGGGTTGCACGTAAGGTCATCTGGTCAAAGGACGTGACGCACGGACCAGCACAATCCATGTGGAGTACATGGCAGCTTCCGGAATATACTGTTAATACACGAAACGCGTACTTACCCACTAACAACCGCAGGAATGGTCATTTTTTCCGCTGTAAATAATTGGAAATCGGGAGTGAGAGACATTTATCCCACTTCAGAATTCCAAAGGTGAGGAGAAATGATGGTAGAGAGAAGCGAGAGCTGAAGAGACAACAACAGCTAAAGTGCTTGGCGGACTTTGTCCGTGCAGATTTCAAGATTGAACATATTGGGAATTATTACGTTTGCTCACTGCATTTCTTCAACAGTAATGCATTATTTGTGCTTTTTCTTGATTCCTTTGGTATCTAAAAAGTTTCAGAAGTGATAAATCTGGCTGTAAATCGCCCATGGTTCTGAAATAGATTTTTACATGCAAAAAGAAAACGCTTCTGAAGCTAAATTCATCATTAAAAAAGTCTCCAGACTTATGAGTGGTGTGTGGAAAAGTACATTTTCTATTATTGTGCTATTGAGATGTATATTTTGGCAAATAATAAAATGTCCTGACAGCTTAAACACCCACTCCCTTTCAAAGATATTCTCTCCCCTCTCCCCCTCTCGCGACCAGCATTGACGGAAGGCCTCCAGCGTCCCCGTGGACACCGCGTGTTGCCTTTACAGGTACACGCAAGCACGGACGTAGGGCCCGGAAGAGGGGCAGGCAGCCGACTCTGGTGTGACCATCGAACGCCCGCTGCCTAGGCATCTCGGTCAGGCCCAGGAGCAAGCTGACAGGGAAATCCTTCCTCCCTCCCCCTCCCCGATCGGCCCTCCCCACTACCTGCCTTGTGTCCAAACACCAGGATGGTGGGACAAGCAGTTGAGGAGCAGCCCCTTCAGATATTGGTGCAGCGGCAGCAACTTCATGCTGCCGTTACCATTGGCAATGTCCTATCGTGATGTCATTATGCAATCGGCAGCTTGAGAGCCCATTGTGATTGGTGCACTGAGTTGCATTGTGCAGGGGCGGAAATCACTACCAAAACGGGGGGAGGGGGGGGGACACTTTGGTGGTGGCCACGCGCGCACACACAAATACATACACACACACACACACGAGGCTTCGGAGGCTTCAGCCGTGGGCCCTGTGTACAGTAATTAGCTCAGGATTCTTCCAGTTTCCAGCCCCGTGACGTGGATGCTTCTACTATGGGGCCGTTAGAATGAGTTAACTAGTGCAGATCTGTACCACAGATTTCAAATACACTGGACAACATAATATAGGACAGGACTCTTTCAAGCTGTAGTATGCAAACCAAGCAATATGTAAATGATCTGCATTATAGGCAACCTAAAACTTTCTTGGATGTTTAAAACCTTTTTTTTCCCCAATTGCCAGCTGTAAAAATAGAGTGTGTCAATTAGTTAATAAAATTGCTTTATAATCTGAAGAAAGCATTTGGTCTCGGTAATATGTACCAGCATCAGACAGTTTTAAGAACGTTTCCCGTTAATTTTATTCAAAGGAACAAGTCGTACATGAATCAAACTTGTACCAGCGAGAGAGAGAGAGGGAGTAGATGCGAGTGGGTGACGGGGAGAGACATTCTCTGCAGCTGCGCTGCTGCGCGCACACAGACCCGCACCTCGTCCCCAGCCAGGATCAAACCCGGGTCCTCGACGCCGCAAGCACTGCTGAACCGTCACTGGACCAACCCCGCCCCCCCGAGTGTCCCATCCATGCCCGGGGGGCGGCCGGAGATGTCCGGGGCGACCCAGGATTGACGGGACACCGGCCCGGAGCAACGGCGACACCAGGCCCACAGCCAGCGCAGAGAAGAAGCACCAACCCCGCTCTAACTCCCGAGGATCATATTTTCCGACGAGCCGGGGACCGCCAGCTGCATTTGCCGTCCCACCCAGAGGCCGTCGGCCAACTCCGTCGGACGCCGGTGAAAGCCGAGCACAGGTCATCAATGGGGGGACACAAAACGCTGCAGCGGGACAGGCAGCATCCCCGTAGAAAAGGAATGGGTGACGTTTCAGGTCGAGACCCTTGTCCAGAGATGTTGCCTGACCCGCCGACCCACCACAGCACTCCCGTGTGCATCCCCACCGTTGACCGGCGCTTGGCTCCCGCCGGCACCGAGGTCGCCAACCTACAGCCATTGGACAAGGCGAGAGGTCCCCGGCCCCCCCCAGGAATAGGTTCCCCGGAAGCTGGAGCCGCGCCAGAGCCAGCGACCCACTCCCCCCAATGTTGGCTGCAAGTCCAGGGCCACCACCATTCAGGGCCGGCGCCCCACTGGTCCAGGCCTGCGACCAACCCGCTGGGACAGGCAGAGCCGAGGTGGAGCCAGTGTCACCACCGCCCCGCCAGCTCAGGGCCAACCCGGACACTCCCAGACAGGGACGGGACACTCGGGAGGGGACGGGGAAGGTCCAGCAGCAACTCAACAGCGCACTGCGACCTTCTTCCCCTGATGCATGCGGCCTGCCACGTGACTCTGCGCAATGGCAGGCTGCGTGGCCGGCAGTCCCCCTCGGATTGGTGGTGACGTTAGCCCCCCCTCTCCCACTTGCTTCCTCACCCCCTCCCTTCTCCCCTCACTCAACTCCCCCCTTGCTCTCCCCTCATAACCCCTCTCCCTTATCCCCCTCCCCTCACTTCCACCATCCTTGTCCCCTTCCCCAATTCCCTCCTTACCTCCTCACCACCTCTCCCCCCTTCCCCCCTTTATCGCCCCCATTCACTTCCCCCTCCCCCACCCCTCCACCCCCCCACCACCACCCTTAACCCCCCCCTTCAAGTACCAGTAATGTTCACGCGTCAGTAATGTCCTGTTTGCCAGCTTATTGACCCTCCGTGTTCCCCTCCTGCAGGGTTTAGGAGCCATCGCTGTGGACAGAGAAGTGATGTAAGCGGCCGTTGAGGGCGGCCAGGGTGCCCCTTCCCATCTGATCGGTGTGCGGGCTGAGCTTTGAGGGGCTGAGCTTCAGTGGAGGAACTCATGACGGGGCACAAGGAAAAGCGTTATGAGTGCGACGTGTGTGGCAAGGCCTGGCAGTACCCAAGCCTACTGGACAACCACTGCCGGGTGCACACGGGAGAACATCCCTTTGACTGCTCCGACTGCGGCAAGACCTTTACCCAATTGTCGGGGCTGCAGGTGCACCAGCGGGTGCACACTGGAGAATGCCCCTTTGAATGCTCCGACTGCGACAAGAGCTTGAAGACGGCATGGGAACTGATGATACACTGGCGGGTGCACACGGGCGAGAAGCCATATGGCTGCTCCACCTGCGTCAAGAGCTGCAGAAAGAGCTTTGCCCAGTTGTCGGGGCTGCAGGTGCACCTGCGGGTGCACACGGGCGAGTAGCCCTATGGCTGCTCCACCTGCGTCAAGAGCTTTGCCCAGTTGTCGGGGCTGTGGGAGCACCGGCGGGTGCACAGCAGTAAGCGGCCCGTCACCTGCTCCGACTGCGGCAAAGGCTTCAAGTCGTGCACACAACTGAAGGTGCACAGGCGCCTGCACACCAGGGAGCAGGCCTACAACTGCAGTGACTGCGGGAAGGGCTGCACCTGCTCCAGCAACCTGCTGAAGCACCAGCACACCCACACCAGCGAGCGCCCCTTTACCTGCGCCAAGTGCTGCAAGGGCTTCACCCAGTCCAGCAACCTGCTGTACCACCAGCGGGTGCATGCCGGCGATTGTCCCTTCCCCAGCCCGGTGTGTGGAGAGCACTTTGCCATGGCCTCCTATGTCCTGTCTCACCAGCGGCCAGCACTACGACTGCCGTACTGCCGTGAGTCGTTTGACACCTCGCGGGGGTTGCGGCAGCACCGGTGGGCTCACACCAGCAAGCAGCTGCTCCCACTGTGGCGAGCGTTTCAAGAGAGCACATGGGCTGTGGGAGCACCAGCGGTTACACACCAGAGAGAGACCCTTTGAGTGCACTGAGTGGCAAGGGTTTCACCCGCATGTCCAGCCTGTGGCAGCACCGGCGGTGAGCGTCCCTTCCCCTGCCCGTCAATAGACAATAGGTGCAGGAGGCCATTCAGCCCTTTGAGCCAGCGCTGCCATTTACTTTGATCATGGCTGATCGTCCACAATCAGTACCCCTTTCCTGCCCTCTCACCATATCTCCTGACTCCGCTATCTTTAAGAGCTCTATCTAACTCTCTTTTTAAAGCATCCCGAGAATTGGCCTCCACTGCCTTCTGAGGCACAGAATTCCACAGACTCACAACTCTCTGTGTGAAAAGGTATTTCCTCATCTCCGTTCTAAATGGCTTACTCCTTATTCTTAAACTGTGGCTCCGGTTCTGGACTCCACCAACATAGGGAACATGTTTCCTGCCTCTAGCATGTCCAAACCCTTAATAATCTTACATGTTTCAATAAGATCACATCTCTTCTCTCAGCATATGACAGTCCCGCCATCCCTTGAGTTAATCTGTGTGAACCAAGAGGCTGCACTCCCTCAATAGCAAGAATGTCCTTCCGTAAATTTGGAGACCAAAACCACACAGAATACTCCTGGTGTGGTCTTACTAAGGCCCTGTACAACTGCTGAAGGACCGTTTTGCTCCTGTACTCAACTCTTGTTATGAAGGCCAACCGGCCATTCGCCTTCTTCACTGCCTGCTGTACCTGCATGCTTACTTTCAGTGTCTGATGAACAAGGATCCCCGGATCCCGTTGTACTTCCCTTTTTTCCAACTTGACACTATTTAGATGATAATGGCTACATCCACTGGCTCTCCCTTGTCCATTTTCCTAGTTACGTCCTCAAAAGATTCCCTGTTCTGTGGTGAGGGCTTCACCCGCCTTGACCACCTGCTGGAACACCGGCGAGTCCACACCGGCCAGTGCCCCTCACTTGCCTGCTCTGTGGCAAGGCCTTTGCCCGCTCCTCCAGCCTGCTGCACGCCGTGGCACTGTTTCGGTAGACACAAAGTGCTGGAAGGATTGGGTAACGTTTCGGGTCGAGACCCTCTTCAGTCTCGACCCAAAACGTCATCCATTCCTTCCCTCCGGAGATGCTGCCTGTCTGAGTTACTCCAGCATTTTGTGCCCGAGATGCTGCCTGCCTGAGTTACTCCAGCATGTTGTGTCCTTTTTTGTAAACCAGCAACTGCAGTTCCTCCTTTTTAAACCATTCTGGTTAACCATCTCTGCACCTTCCTCAAAGCCTCCACATCAGTTCAGTTCAGTTTTATTTGTCATATGTAGGTTAACACAGGGTCAACGGTACAATGAAATGTGTTTGACAAGACAACGTGTCCCTCACCAATGATATTACAAGGATAAAATAAGATTTAAATGACATTAGTAGGTAAAACGACAATAATAAAATAATCAACATATATGATGTGAAATGTGTTTATGAGTTCAGAAGCCTGATGGCCTGGTAGTAAAAACTCTTTAAAATTGTGGTACATGCAGCCCTGCTCGTGTATCGTCTGCTTGACGGTAACAAGGAGAACAGTATGCGTGCTGGGTCGCTGTGGGCCTTGATGATCATGTGTGCCTTCCGCAGACACCGTCTGTGGAAAATGGCCTGAATGGCCGGGAGACAGTTGCCAGTGATGTGCTGTGCCGCCTTCACCACTCTCTGTAGTGATTTGGGCAGAGCAGTTCCCGTACCAGACTGTGATGCAGCCGTCAGCAGGGTCTTGATGGTGCATCTGTAGAAGTTTGTGAGGATACTGGTGTTCATGCCAAATGTCCTCAGTCTTCGCAGGAAAAAGAACCGCTGGCGGGCTTTCTTAGTTATTGTGTCCGTGTGCAGTGACCAAGAGAGGTCCTCAGTGATGTGCACACCGAGGAACTTGAAACTGTTGACCCTTTCAACCTCAGCATCACCGATGTGGATAGGGAGGTGTCCACTCTCCTGCTGTCTCCTGTAGTCCACGATCATCTCTTTAGTTTTACTGACATTGAGAGAGAGGTTATTTTCCTGGCACCAGCTGTTTAGTGCCTTTACCTCCTCTCTGGAGGCCGTCTCAGTGTTGTCTGTGATCAGGCCCAGGATGGTCTGTAATGAAGTGACCAGAACTGTCTGCAACACTCCAAATGCTACCTGACCAATGTCCCTTAAAGCTGCACAAATACATTCCTCTCTCCTTATCTCACACCCTTTTATCTCCTTATTTTCTCTCGCCTCTGTCAATTCTGCCGATCACCCCCTCATCTGTTAACATTATGTCAGTCTGAAGAAGGGTCCCATCCCGAAATGTCACATGTCCATGTTCTCCACAGATGCTGCCTGACCTGCTGAGTTACTCCAGCACTCTGTGAAACATCACCTATCTACAGTATGTACCCCACAGATGCTGCCTGACCCGCTGAGTTACTCCAGCACTTCGTGTTAGAGTCATACAGTGTGGATCAAAGATCCTATAACGAGCAAGATAGTACACTCCTGCTAAAACCAATGGGCTGACGTGTAGTATGCTACGGAGCGGAACGTCAGCCTTTTCTTCGGCCATTTCCGTAACCCGACCCGATCCGACTTTGTAAATCCCTCTCGCAGTGTAATCAGCGTTGCGGGGGAACAGTTTGTGTGTGTGATATAGTGTTAGACCCATTATTCATAATTCTGTTAATTCATAATTCTGCTTTTTTTGTTAATGCTTAATGTCAATGAATTATAATTCTGTTAATTAAAAAATAAATATATATTTATTTTTAAATGGCTCGTGCTGTGTTTTTTTTTTTTTTTTTAATTTTATTTATTATAGAAACAAAATAATAACAGAGTACATTATTTTACTATAGTGAAAATACATAATATTAATGATAAATTCATACTATTAATATTATTTGTATTGTTCTTAATTATAAATTTCAAGGTTATATATTTTATATAACTAAGAATACATGATACTAATAATACATTTATAGTATTAGCAATATACTCATACTGTTAATAATATTTGTTTTGTCTCTAATTTTTAAGTATAATGCCAAATCTTATGTAATTAATAATATGAAATACTAGTAAAACTTTTATGATATTCATTATATTTTCGTAAAGTTAAACAATATCTGTGTTATCACTGATTTAAAATTTAAAATTATTATATAATTGAAAATACACAATTTTATATAATTAAAAATATAAGATACTAATAATATTCTCATGAAGTTCATAATATTTATATTCGTACTGATATTAAGAGGTTAAGATAATTTGTTTCTATACTATTTTCTAATTTTTTATATAGATATAAGAAAATAGAAAAAAGAATAAAGAATAAGAAAGGTTTGATGGAGAATAGAATATTCGTCATTAATTCGCCCCTAAAGATATATTCATGATTTATTATATATATTTCTTCATCCATTCAAATATCCAGGCCTCAGTCAAGTCCTCGCGCCGAACCATTATGACCCTGTAAATATTTAATATACGGAGACCAAATCCCTTTGAAGAGGTCTAACCTATCCATAAGGACAAGCCTCAATCTCTCCAAATGGAGTGTCTCCGACATTTCTGTATTCCACATTTTGATTGTTGGGAATGCAGGGCCTTTCCAAAATTTTAATATTATTTTTTTCCCAATTATTAGACAGTAGTCAATAAAAGTTCTTTGATTCATTGTTATTAGTTGGTCAGTTTCAAATATTCCAAGTATAATTAACTTTGGGTCAGGAGTCATACTTATATTGACAACATTCGAAATTATCTTAAATATTTTGTTCCAGTATTCTACAATTTTTATACAGTTAGTAAATGAATGTGACAAATTTGCTTCTGAAATTTGACATTTATCACATGTAGGAGATATCTTTGGGAAAATATAATGTAATTTAGATTTAGAATAATGTAATCTATGTAGTATTTTAAACTGTATAAGGGACTGTTTAGCATTTAACGAGCAATGATGTATATGTTGTAGACTTTCATCCCATATTTCATGTCTTATTATTTGACCTAATTGCTTTTCCCAAGACTCTCTATATGTTTCTGTTGATGGGGTATCATTTTCCAATAAAATATTATATATATATGATATCATTTTTTCCGTATTTGGGTGTTTATTCAAGCATTCATCTAAAATTTCTGTCTTTCTATTTCTAAATTCTTGTATATTTGCAGAAATATAATTTCTAATTTGTAGATATCTAAAATATTCTTTATTGTGTAGCCCATAAGTTTGTTGTAACTCTTGAAATGAAAGAAAAGTATTTTCCTTATAAAGATCACCCATCTTAGAAATTCCTTTATTTTTCCATTGTAAAAAAAGCCTTATCCAACATTGAAGGTTTAAACACAAAATTATTGGCAATTGTAAGACCTAATGGTATAGATTTTAGTTTTAATGCTTTCTTTATTTGTTTCCAGATGCGAATTCCGTTTTCTATTATCGGATTTTCACTATAAACTTTCTTAGCTACATTAGTGTTAGCAAATATTATAGAGCTAATTTCAAATGGAAAACAATCTTCTTTTTCCATATTTAACCAATTTGGTTTATTATCTATTTCTTCTAGCCAAAAATTCATATTTTTAATATTAACTGCCCAGTAATAAAACATAAGATTTGGTAATGCTAATCCTCCGTTTATTTTAGATTTACATAAGTGTTTTTTATTTATTCTATGGCTCTTATAATCCCAGATAAAGTTAGTAATTATAGAGTCTACTTTTTTTAAAAAAATTTTAGGAAGATATATCGGAATTAATTGAAATAAATATAATAATTGTGGGAGAAAGATCATTTTTATTGCATTAATTTTACCTATCATTGAAATAGGTAAGCTTTTTCAGTATAAAATATTCTTATTTAATTTATTCAGTAATGGAGGGAAATTAAATTTAAATAAAGAGTCAAATCATTTTGTAACAAAAATCCCAAGATATTTAATATTTTCATTTGTTATCTTAAAAGGGAATTGTTGTAATATATGTAAATTATTCACCGTTATTGGCATGAGTTCACTTTTATTCCAATTAATACTGTATCCTGAGAGTGATCCAAATTCCGTTATTAGTTTTAACAAATTTCAGATACTTGTTTCTGGCTCAGTGATATAAAGTAATACATCATCCGCATATAAGGAGATTTTATTCTTAGTATCTGTAGTATCATATCCATGTATTTCCGGGTGTAATCTCACCCTCTGGGCAAGAGGTTCTATTATTAATGCAAACAATAAAGGTGATAGAGGACAACCTTGTCTACAACCTCGAGATAAATTAAATTTAGTTGATAACATTTGATTTGTTGTTATTCTAGCTATTGGATTTGCATATAGTAATTTAATCCAAGTAATAAACTCCTCCCCCAGTTTGAAAGCTTCCATCACCGAAAATAAATAAGGCCATTCTACTTGGTCAAAAGCTTTTTCTGCATCAAGCGAAATGACTACTAAATCTTTTTTATCACCTCTTTTCGAATATATAATATCAAACAACCGTCTTAGGTTGTATGAAGAGTATCTTTTTGGTATAAATCCTGTTTGATCGGGATGGATTCGTTCGTTAACGACTGAACTCAGTCTTTTTGCTAATATTTTTGTTAATATCTTTTGATCTGTATTTAATAGAGCTATTGCTCTATATGATCCTGGTTCATCCAAATCTTTATTTATTTTAGGTATAAGTGTTATAATAGATTCATTCAACGTATCTGGTAATTTCTGTTGTATGTATATCTGTTCATATAATGATTTCAGATATGGAACCATATAATCATGAAATATTTTATAAAATTCCGAACCTATACCATCGGGTCCCGATGTTTTACCGTTTTTTAATGATCTAATAGATTCTTCAATTTCATTTATTGAAATATCAGCATTTAATAATTCTCTGTTTTGTAAATCCAATTCTTTCAGGTTACATTTTTTTAAGAATGCATCTATTTCTATTTTATTTACTGTTGCTTTAGCAGTGTATAAATTTTTATAATATTGCATAAATCTTTCATTAATATCTTTAGGTTGTATTAATAATTCACCGTTTTGTGATTTAATCCTATGTATGATTTTTTCCGCTTCAATTTTCCTTAATTGTCGAGCCAATAATCTTTGGGGTTTGTCCCCAAATTCAAACTGTAATTGTTTAGTATGTTGATAAAATTTTATCACTTGATCTGTATACATTTTGTTTAATTTATATTTCAATGTTACAATTTTATTATGTAATATTATATCTGGTTTTGTTGCATTCTGTATATCTAATTGTTTAATCTCCTTTTCTAAATCTTGTTGTTCTTTCCGAATCTTTTTGTTATAGAATGCTTGTGAAGAAATCATGATTCCCCGGAGATATGCTTTAAATGTTTCCCATAATAAAGAACGGGATATCTCTGGTTGATCATTTATTTCAAAAAAAATCTTAATTTGAGTGAATTCCTGGGTGGCTTTATTTTTTAAAATTTGTGGGTTAAGTTTCCACTGTCCTGAGTTTTCTATTTTGCCATTGATTTTAATTTTAAATGTTAATGGTGCATGATCTGAGATTATAATATTATCATATTTAGATTCATAAGTAAGTGAAATAAGTTTTGCATCCACCAAAAAATAATCTATTCTTGAATAAATTTTATGTACTGGGGAGTAAAAAGAATATTCTCGTCCCGTAGGGTTTTCTGTTCTCCAAACATCTTTAATATTGGTCGTTTGCATGTATGCATTTAATAAATCACTAGAATGTGATTTAATTTTTCTTTGTTTTGTAGATCTGTCTAAATAGGGATCCAATGTACAGTTAAAATCTCCTCCAATTATCAAATTATATTGTGTTAATTCCGGGATATTGTTAAATACTTTCTTAAAAAACAATGGACTATCAAAATTTGGTCCATATATATTAACAAAAATCATTTTTTCTGTATTTAATTCTCCTATCACAATAATGTATCTGCCATCTTTATCAGCTATGGTTGATGTATGTTTAAATAAAGTGCCTTTACGAAATAATATTGCTACGCCTCTTGATTTATGTGTAAAAGAAGAATGATATATTTTATCTATCCATTTAGCTTTCAACCTGTTTTCCGCATCTTTTTTTAAGTGGGTTTCTTGAATATAAATTACATCAGCTTTACTTGCCTTTAAATGTGCCAATACTTTTCCTCTCTTTATCGGTTCATTAATACCTTTAATATTCCAACTGCAAAACGTTAATCCCTCATTCCCCGTATTTCTTTTTAAGTCTTGCATTTTAAATTTGTGGAGATCTAATAGAGTCTAAGGATCAGCGCGATAGACCCAACCTTACACCTGAACCTTGAATAGATGAATTTTAAATCTCTTTTTTGTCCCTCACGAATATATCTCCATTGGTACAATATATTACTCCATTCAAACCGAGAAATACAATAGATATGAAAGATAAATAAAAGATAGATTAAAGTGTTGTGTGTAAAGGTGGAAAGAACTACATCTGGAATAGATGTAGTTTGTGTTAGCCATATTAACATGGCTATCCATCTAATGACTTCCGTCATTGATGTTATTAACTAGGCCAGCTCCTAGATTTGGGGAATTATTATTCCATAGTAATATTTTAACGGGGGTATAATATTAAGGGAAAAAGAAAAGGGGGTGGTAATAGAAAAAGGAAGGGGAAAAGGATAGGATTCATCCTATAAAAGTATCTATATCTAAAGATAACTTAAAAATCTAAGTAATATTAAACATAAAAAATATAAAGGCTATATAAAAAAGAAAAATAACATACAATTAAGTCAATTCAAAAAAGGAAAATTAGTTGTTAATTATTAGTAATAGTGATTAGTAATAGTGAACAATCTTAATTAATATATTTTTTTAAAAAAGGACAATAATACTAATAATAAAACCGCGTTGTGATCTTAATGTATGTGTTATTTATTTATGTTAGTTATATGTTAGGACTAATTATCAATATCCAGATAACATTTTCGAATCTCATTTTATTCCTCTCCATTCCGTTCGACATTGTCCATTCCATCAAGTCCAATATTATCTTGTAGAATCTCACTGGGTGTTAAGAGTCCATGTTGGATATCTAAAAGTAGTAAAAGTCAATATATTTTCTTGTAGATACTCTTCAGGTCTTGAACTGTTGGGCAAATTCCAAAGCTGCTGCTGGAGTTTTAAAAAAGTGTTCCGTGTTGTTATAAGTAACTCTTAAGATAGCTGGATAATTCAAACCGTATCTCAGGTTTTCTACTCCCCTCATAAGACTTTTGGCTTCATTAAATGCTTTCCGTTTCCTGGCGACCTCTGGTGGGTAGTCTCGATAGATACTAATCCTTTGACCTTCAAATGTCAAGTCTTTGATTCTTGAAGCTTTTCGCATAATCTCATCCAGAACAAAGTCATATTGTACCTTTAAAATCATTTCTCGGAGGGGCATTTGGTCTGGTCTGGCGCTGCTGACTCTATGAGCACGAGCTAGTAAAGGCATTTCTTCCAGAGATAGAACTTCTTTGAGTAGTTTAGCAGTGAATTCTCGAGGGCCGTCGTTTTTCTCTCGACCTTCAGGAATCCCTGCAATTCTCAGGTTTTGCCTTCTCTGATGTCCTTCTAGCTCAGTACATTTCTCTGTTGTTTTAGTCAGCAGGTCCATTAGACGTTCATTTTCTGTAATCAGCTTCGCTGTAGTCAAAACACTCTTCTCAGCTATTTCTTCAAGGTTCTTTATTCCAGCCATCTGTTGTTCCTGTACTTCCTCAATAGGATTAATCCTATTATGAAAGTCTTTTTTGAGCTTTTCAAGTTTTTTGTCCATCTTCTTTTCCATATCATTAAACATTTCAATAAATTCTTCCTTCAAATCATCCGATAATTTCTTGACCTTTTTTTCAATGTTTAACTTTGTTTCCTGTTGTAATTTGTTCAGTTGATTTTTCATCTGATTCAACTGAGTATCTATCTGACTATTAATTTGGTTTATTTCTTCCTTTATATCCTTTATTTCTTCCTTTATTTCTTCCTTTAAGCCAACCATCTGTTGAGAAATGAAAGTTTTCAATTCCTCACCTTCCGTTTTTTTCCCTGTTCTTTTGGATACATCTTCCAGGGAGGAGGTCCTACTCGAGTCCGAGGCTTCAGTTTGGCCTTCTGCCGGTCTCTGCCGGGTTGGTCGACCTTTCCCCTTGTCGGTAGGGCTCCGTGCTGTTGACCTAATTAGTCGCGCGCCTGATGACGTCACTCGGCACAGTCGGTGCAGAAACGGCAGGCAGTATGCAGCAGACAGCCGGTAAGTCCTTTTAAACCCCCGCTTTTTCCGATTTTTTTTTGCGGAGCTGGCTGGCGCTATCCTCTAGGTCTCCATAGCGCCACCGGAAGTCGTGCTGTGTTTGAGTTGATGTTTGTATTACATTTGCAGTCTGTAATTCTATTGATCACACTGTTCACAACTGCGGTATTTGGTAAAATAATACCAATATGAAAGCAAAGATAGGAGTGCGGAAAACGGAAGCCGGTTACAGAAATGGGGCCGGAGATTACCCATGAATCTTCCCATGACCCTACTACGTCTTTTTCGTCGAGTGGGCTATCTTGCTCGCTATAGGATCTTTGGCGTGGATACAGGCCCTTCGGCCCAACTGGCCCACACCTACCAACATGTCACAGATACACTAGTCCCACCTGCCTGCGTTTGGTCCATATCCCTCAAACTTTTACTATCCATGTACCTGTCTAACTGTTTCTTAAACGTTGGGATAGTATCAGCCTCAACCACCTCCTCTGGCAGCTTGTTCCAGACACCTACCACCCTTTGTGTGTAAAATGTAATCCTCAGATTCCTATTAAATCTTTTCCCCTTCACCTTGAACCCATGTCCTCTGGTCCTCTATTCCTACACTCTGGGTAACAGATTCTGTGCATCTAACTAAATTGTGTTCAATGCAAGATTCCAGCATCTGTAGTTTATTGTGTCTCCTTCACCTATATCCACCTATCACTTGTGAAGAAGGGTCTCAACCTGAAATGTCACCCCATTCCATCTCTCTAGAGATGCTGCCTACCCCGCTGAGTTACTCCAGAATTTTGTGTCCACCGATCACTTGCCAGGTTTTGTTCAGCCACCATCTATCTTTTCCAGCTTCCTCCCCCCACCCTCTCCAATCAGTCTGAAGAAGCGCTCAGACTCAAAACATCGTCTGTCCATTACCTCTAAAACGATGGAGGAACTCAGTGGGTTTGATCGTATCTGTAGAGGGAAGGGAATCTATGGCGAGCACTCCCATCTCTCCTTTCCAACTTTCTCCACCCCCCATGCCAAGGGTCCTGACCTAGAATGTTGCCTGTCCATGCTCTCCAGAGGTGCAAGTTACTCCAGGAGATTGTGTCTCTTTTTGTAAACTAGCATCTGTTGTTCCTAGTATCTAGACTGGGCGTACATTTCACCCTACACTTGGGCTCGGTCCGCCAAGGCCTGCTGGATCTCCTGGTTGTCAACCATTTTAACTCCCACACTGATCTTTCTGTCCTGGGCCTCCTCTGTTTCCAGAGTTAGATGACACACAAACTGGAGGAACAGAACCTCACAGCTTAAAGTCCAATAACATGAACATTGAATTTTCCAAATTAAGGAGACTCCCCCCGCCTAATCAAGTCCTGGAGTCTGTCCCGACCCCATGTCTTTTATTCAGCTTTCTCCCCTGACTCCCATCAGCCCAAAGAAGGATCCAGACCTGACACGCGCCTGTCCATTCCCCTCCAAAGGGCCGGTAGAACTCAGCAGGTCAGCCATCCGTGGTGGGAAACGGATGGAGGTGTTCCTAATATAAGCCCTCCTTGGCCCTGTAGAGAATATGGTTCCATACTTTGGATGGGATGCAAGGTCCGAGCCGATCAGTCATCGACAGCCCCCCCCCCCTTCGTGGCCCATCTCTTCGTTATTCCGCTGTCTTCTTCTCGCTGGTGAAAGGTGTCAGGATTAATCCGGAGTCACCGCTTCCCGTCCACCGGCCATTCCCCCTCAACTCCGAACGGTGGGATCTCACTCTCTGCCCGTCGACGTCCGCAAGACTCTGGCTGCGGTAAACAAGGACTTTGGCTCGTTAACCCGCTGGAGCCAAGTTGTATTCCAATGAAATAAATGTCTTTCCGATGAAATAAGCTGAGCTGGGATTGAGGCTTGGAAGGCTGAGCTTGCCTCCCCACAATAAATTATATACAAAAGCACAATAAATCACATACAAATGCACAGTAAATTACTTACAAAAGCACAATGCATGGTGTAAGATCAAGAACGGGTGGTGTGGGCAGAGAGAGAGCGTGTGTGAGCGAGAGAGAGAGAGGGAGACTGCGCACCCACACCGGCGAGCGCCCCTTCACCTGCTCCCACTGCGGCAAGCGTTTCAAGAGCGCACGGGGACTGTGGGAACACCAGCGGATACACACCGAGAGTGACCCTTTGTGTGTACTGAGTGTGGCGAGGGTTTCACCCAAATGTCCAGCCTGTGGCAGCATCGGTGGTGAGCGTCCCTTCTAGGTATGTTACAATACCTACCTTTAGCAGTGTTGCAGTTCTGCCACTCCCCGTGTGCGTGACTTTGGCGCCTTTCAGAGGGGGCGGGTTTAAAATCCCGTTTTTCCCTAGACAGTCCAAATCGATCCATGTCGGCCGATTTTGTCGCTAAAGAGAAATCCCTCCGACATTTCATTCATGAAGTTATTTTTAAACTACGCTTGATTATTTATTAACTAGAGTAGTTTAAAAATCATCTTCTAAAGCTCTGAACGCTGACAGCAGAACGGACCTAACGTAGGCAATAAAAGAAGCGACACGGTTTTTTTTTCATAAAAACTTGGTTTTTGGAAGCATTTAATCACATTTTCATGTTGCGAGAAGGGGACAAAAAAAATGTATGAACCGGCAGTGCTTTTCCTGCCGACTTCAGTGCAAACCGCAACGTTTTAATCCACCGCATTCCACTAAAACCCACTCACAAGTTGATTTAAATGGCCATTAATTTTACAGGCATTAAACACTAAATTCCTTCCATTTGGCCTATAAATTCATGAAAATGAGATTTAAAAATCATGTTATATTGTGGATTATTGTGTGAATGTCATTTGGACACTTAGGCAATTTAAAAATGTTTATCATTTCTTAAGAAATTGATAGATGTTTAGATCTAGTAATTGCATTTTGTAATTAGTTACAATTAGATAACTAACTAATTATATGCTTTAATTTCAGGTCATCCAAGTAATACTGTTTCATGGGTACACAAAAAGCTGGAGAAACTCAGCGGGTGCAGCAGCATCTAAGGAGCGATGGAGTTAGGCGACGTTTCGGGTCGAGACCCTTCTTCAGACTGTTTCATATTTGTTTCAGAATGCTTCAATCTATAATAACTGAACATTTCATTGAGTTCTCTTAATTTTTAAGGAAGTTATGGGCTTTTTACTGTTCTAGATCACAGCTTTTGTGTTACGTCAATGGAAAGGCAATGGGGAACAAGATGCTAATTTCCAAGTATGAAAATGTTTTTTTAATACTGAAGATATGAAAGTGAATTAGGTGTCAAATTAAACTTTTTATGCTTTATCTGATGGGATAAATTGCAGACTTGATTTTTAAAATCTCAAAATTTTGTAACATTGCTATCCCTTCCCCTGCCCGTCAATAGACAAATAGGTGCAGGAGGCCATTCAGCCCTTTGAGCCAGTGCCGCCATTCACTGGGATCATGGCTGATCATTCACAATCAGTACCCCGTTCCTGCCCTCTCACTATTTCCCCTGACTCGCTATATTTAAGTGCTCTATCAAACTCTTTCTTTTGAAAGCATCCAGAGAATTGGCCTCAACTGCCTTCTGAGGCAGAGAATTCCACAAATTCACAACTCACTGGGTGAACAAGTATTTCCTCATCATCATTCTAAATGGCCTACTCCTTATTCTTAAACCGTGGCCTCTGGTTCTGGACTTCCCCCAACATCGGGAACATGTTTCCTGCATCTAGCGTGTCCAATCCCATAATAATCTTATATTTCAATAAGATTCTCTCTCATCTTTCTGAACTCCAGTGTATACAGCCCAGTCGCTCCATTCTTTCAACATATGACAGTCCCGCCATCCCGGGAATTAAGTTTGTGAACCTATGCTGCACTTCCTCAATAGCAAGAATGTCCTTCCTCAAATTTGGAGACCACAACTGCACACACTACTCCAGGTGTGGTCTCACCAGGTGCCTGTACAACTGCATAAGGACCTCTTGTCTCCTATACTCAACTCCTCTTATGATGGTCAGCATGCCATTTTACTTCGGAGTCACGTGAGTGACTTCGTGAAGAACCCGCCAGCACGCTTGCGCAGCATATCGACGCGCGCATCTGCAGCGGCAGCTGGGGGGGGGGAGTGCGCTCTCCCCACCGGCCTCCTTCACAAGACCGGCAGTTAAGTATTACCTTCCTTTACAGCATGGACAAGGGCCGCAGGACGACGCTGTCGGGGAGCTGAGTTGTGCTGCGGCCAGCCGACGGCCCTTGTCCCCGGAGCTGCACGGAACGCCGGCAGCTTCAGGAATGCGGAAGTCGGGCACGGAGCTGAGCTGTGGCCAGCCGACGGCCCTTGTCCCCGGAGCTGCACGGAACGCCGGCAGCTTCAACACATGTGGAAGTCGGGCGCGGAGCTGAGCTGCGGCCAGCCGACGGCCCTTGTCCCCGGAGCTGCACGGAACGCCGGCAGCTTTAACGCAACGGTGGGGGCTGGAATGCAGAGTCGGGCGCTCCCGCTAATACAGGGGCCGACTCACCCGAATGGGTTACCACTATGGAGCTGCAAACAACAGGTCCAGACTCCGAGCCCCCCGTCCCCCAAGAGAATAAGGGGGGATACAGGTACGTGGCAAGGGGTCTTGTTTTTCTTTTACAGGCAACCTCTCCCCGAGCTCCAGTAGACCACGAGGGGGCTGGGCCGGGGGACAGCCGCACGACAGGGGAGCCCTGCAAAGTGCATTGCGTACCGCAGCCAGGGATATCTGCCATCGTGCAGCCCGGGCATAACACTGCTGCGTCGTGTAGGCCTGCTGGAGCAGATACCGCCGACAACACTCCCCGTCAGGCTGCGGTCAAGGGCGGAGGTGGCAGCAGGAAGCGGTCGGTCAGCTCAGCGCTGCGAGCGGCCGACCATGCGCCTCCACGCCAAGTAATGGTGTAAGTGTGGAGGTAAGCTTGCACGGACTCCGGGGAGCCAGGTTCCGGGGGCCGGCGCCGAGTCACCTGCCTTCTTATCTGCCAGGTGGGCCGCCACAGTCTGGGAGAAGACAGACTAGCGGAGAGTCCGTGCGGGAGTCGTATGACCCTACTTGGGCTGTAGGTCACGACGACCTGCCATTGGACCATAGACCCTAAGGGGGGTGAGGTCCGATGATGGAAGCCCCAGTGAATTCGCAGGGCCTGGGGAAGTCGGCTTGTCCGCTGCATATAGCAGGGACGGTCGCATTGAGCGGTTGGAGCTCTTAAATGGTCCAACATCTCCATCGGGACCAAGAACGAGAAGAACGGCATCCACTAGCCGTGCAAGGACTCCGCTCAGCTCCTCATCGTCTCCAGCCAGAAGCATTAATGATTGCCCAGCTGCTGAGTTTGACGACGACCAGGGACAGCCAGTGACCGCTGAACCAGAGCATGAGGAGGATGCTGGATGTGGTGAGTGAAGTTTGCCGTTTCTACCCAGACAGGTGAACCCTGCACCACGAATTGGCGGGCACCATTGATTGCCTACGTATGCACCAACTCTGGAGTCAGATTCTCAATAATACCTTGGAGAAAGGTTCTCCACGGGCATAACGGCGTTCTGGAAAACCCTGATCGGGGATAATGTGTCCAGTAAATAGCATGATGCACTGGCACTCCTATGCAACGCCCAGTATGAGATATATTGCCTGCGTAAGAGCTCCATATAGCCCACACTAAACCCCAAATTCGCGGGGTTGTGCCGACCATTACCGCTCCACCGCCGCATCAGTTGCTTGGAGACCTGTACAAACAGGTGAAGGGACTGGACAAAGGAGGCCAAAACAGTGGGCCTCATGAAACTCCATCGGCCAGAGTTCACCCATATCACCGGCAACAGCCTAATACAACCTGTGAACCAAGGCTGCCGGATAGGGCACAAAGATTCTACCTACCTCCATCTCAATAAATACAACAACCATTTAGGGCAAGGCCAACAGCGGCCTGCATGGGAAATGCGGCTGCCGGGCCGTCAACCTCCATAACGTCCACCCGAAGCACCGTATGTATGGAACCGCCGTTCACTATGGAGGTAAGGGGGTCTGGCTCCTCTCACGCCGTAGTATCCCTCCTGTACGAATAGGTGGGCGATTGCGGACGGCCTTGGACATATGGGGAAAACTGTAACCACAGATGAGTTCATTTTACAAAGTGTTCAAGGGTATATATAATTCGTGGGAGGTATAGATTCCCATACCCAGCATTCACCTCGTAGGAATTTACTCTATCCCGAAAAGAGGTGGAGGCAGGGCATGCTGAAATTATATGGCGAGCAGGGAAAAGTGGTAATTGGCATAACCAAGCATGGACATATTGAGTTGAGCCTAATATGTTCACCAGCAGTAAAAATAAGAGGAATGTCGGGTTATAATCGATTTAGCTGAGTTGAACACTTTTGTAGAATGTACCCATGTCAAAATGGATGCTTTTGGAACAGCAAGGTGGAAGCTTTACTCAGGGTACTTTATGGCATGTATCAGTTTGAAAGAAGCATGCTATACGGTACCCATCGCTGAGGCTCACAGGGAATTCTGAAGTTGTCTGGAAGGGTGCATTGCCTAATGGAACCATCACAGCTTAGGCTGTTTACCAAGTTGGTATTTACCTGTATTGGCTTTCTCCGACAACAAGATTATAGTGATGGCATGTTGGATGAAATCCTTATAATGGGGCAGACCCTCCACTTGGCAATTCAAGGAGTGGCTGCAACCAAGGCTCTGCTTGAGAACCTGGGAGTGTAATCCATCCAGACAAATCAAAAACTGCACCCGCTACGGGTTATGGATTTGGTGTTCACCTTAGACACTAATTTAATGAAGTTTATCATCCCCACTAATAAAGCTACTGCTATATCAGAAGAGTGCCACAATCTTGCTTGCGCCAGGGTATCGACCATGTGGCAAACAGCGAAAGTTATTGGTATTGGTAACTCTAAATTGGTAACTACATTCCCAGTTGTACGATTCGGACCGCTACACTACTGAAATTCACAAAGGTCACAAATCACAGCTTTAAAAAACAAATGCTGGCTGCTTTGATCGGCCACTTTGGTTACCACCTGAAGCTAGAAACAAGCTATAATGGTGGGTAGATAATATTAAAGAATGTCATTGACCTATTATATGGAGCAACCCTGATGTTGTGCTACTAACTGACGCACGTGCACCAGGCTGGGGAGCAACTGGTACGATGTCCAGTTGTGGTGGCAGATGGAACTCTCATGAGTCTACATTCCTGGAGTCACATGGGATAAACTATATAGTAATGCTGGGGGTATTTCATGGACTGCAGGCTTCTGTACTAATTCATGGGATTACATGTCCGCTTTCGAATAGATAATGCTACAATAATGGTTTACATCAATCATATGGGTAGTATTAGGTCGCTAGTTTGCAATGAATTGGCTAATACAATTTGGCACTGGTGCATTGAAAGAAATATTTGGATTACTGCGACCTATTTGCCTGGGAAGCTTAATTCAGTGGCGGACACCAGGTCACGTGTCTTCAATGACAACATTGAGTGGATGTTGAACCCCCAGATTTTGGAGATATTATAGCTCAAATTGGGGACACCAGATATTGACCTATTTGCGTCCAGGCTGAACCATCGAATACCAACGTATGTGTTGTGGGAACCAGACCCTGGGGTAATAGCATTGGATGCATTTTTATCCATTGGGGGAAATGGGTTGCTACGCGTTTCCCCCATGCTGCCTCACCAGTCGGGTATTGCAGAAAATTAAACTAGACTCTGCAACTGACATATTGATCATTCCCGACTGGCCTACACAACCATGGTTGGCGATTGTTGTAGATGGCTGTAGATATGTACAACAACCATGGATGGCGATTGGGAAACATCCCAAATTGATTACTCACTCCATTACAGGGGGGTCAGTCATCCTTGCCATGGTCATTAAACTTGTTGGCTTGCAGGTTCTGAAAAGACCGCTCAACCGGGCAGGCATCTCGTCAAGAGCCATGAACCTTATTGCAGCATCGTGTCGGGAATCCACCTGCAAACAATATCTCACTCAAATCAGAAAGTGGGAGGTTTCTGTGCCCGGAACAACAAGTCCTCCAACTCGGCAACAATACTGGATATGTTGGAGTTTCTAGCAGGCCTCCATTTTGATGCAGGCCTCAGCTACAGTGCCATCAACAGCGACAGGAGTATGCTGTATTCATACCTGGATATAAGTATCAGCTCCCACCACCTGGTGTCTAAACTAATGAGGGGAGTATTCAATACCAATCCCTCCACGACCCAGATATACAGTAACGTGGGATGTGGGGATCATGCTGACCCTACTGAGGAGCTGGGTTCCAATAGATGAGCTACCATTTGAAACAGCTCACCCTTAAGGTGGTGATGCTCATGGCACTGGCGACAGCCCAGCGAGCCCAGATGTTACAAAAACTGCGACTGGACACCATGGTGGCCAACCCTGGTCAAATAAAATTCTTTGGTAAAGAGTTATTAAAACAGGAGTTGCTACTAACGTTTTTTTTTTAAGTCTTATTCCACCAGGGCTGCAGCGAGAGCCATGAAGGTGCCCATGGACCACATTTTCGCCACTGCGGGCTGGGCCAGTGGAGGAAAAACCTTTCAACGGTTCTATAACAAGTCTCTGGCCGTTCCTGCGACATTCGCAGAAGCTATCCTGGGTACCGCTCAGTAAATGTCTGGCCCCGAATTAGGGGTTGTTGTTTAGTTGATTAATAAATTGTGTTGATTTTTCAGCCGCTGTCAACTGAACTCCATTAACAGTCTTACTCCATCAGACTGGCGGCAGTGTGATAAGCATGGACGTTGTTCAGGGCGTGAAATCACAGAGCTTTGAAATCTTCACGAAGTCACTCACGTGACTCCGAAGTAAAATAGTAAGATTAAACGAGAACTTACCAAGTTTGAAGTTTGATCTGTATTTTACGAGGAGTCGCGGTGAGGGATTTCGTGCCCACCGCTCCCACCCTCTATCATCAGGTCAAACAGGTAGTTCTACGGTTTTCATCTTACTATTTTCAGTCATGGTTGGTTCTGTGATTCCACACCGCTGCTTTGAAGGATGCTGCGCAAGCGTGCTGGCGGGTTCTTCACGAAATCCCTCACCGCGACTCCTCGTAAAATACAGATCAAACTTCAAACTTGGTAAGTTCTCGTTTAATCTTACTATTAGCTTTCTTCACTGCCTGCTGTACCTGCATGCTAACTTTCAATGTTTGATGTCCTGTGGTAAGGACTTCACCCGCCTTCACCACCTGCTGGAGCACCGGCAAGTCCACACTGGCCAGCGCCCCTTCACCTGCCCGCTCTGTAACAAGGCCTATGCCCGCTCCTCCAGCCTGCTGGCACGCCGCGACGTGGATAGGTGTTGTTTAGGTAGACATAAAATGCTGGAATGGGTCACGTTTCAGGTCGAGACCCTTCTTCAGTCTTGACCTGAAACATTACCCATTCCTTCTCTCCTGAGATGCTGCCTGTCCCGCTGAGTTACTCCAGCATTTTGTGTTCTTTTCTGTAAGCAAGCATCTGCAGTTCCTTGTTTTTAAACCATTCTGGTTATCCATCCCTGCACCTTCCCCTCAGCCTCCACATCAGTCCTGTAATGAAGTGACCAGAACTGTATGCAATACTCCAAATGCTACCTGACCAATGTCCCTTAAAGCTGCACATGTACATTCCTCTCTCCTTATCTCACACCCTTTTATCTCCTTATTTTTTCTCACCTCTGTCACTTACTCCACTCACCTGCCGATCACCCCCTCATCTGTTAACATCGTGTGTGCCTGAAGAAGGGTCACGACCCGAAATGTCACCTATCCACGTTCTCCAGAGATGCTGCCTGACCCGCTGAGTTACTCCAGCACTCTGTGATACGTCATCTATCCATGTTCTCCACAGATGCTGCCTGACCCACTGAGTTACTGCAGCACTTCGTGTTTGAGTCATACAGTATGGAAACAGGCCCTTCGGCCCAACTGGCCCACACCTATCTACATGTCCCAGCTACATTAGTCCCACCTGCTTGCGTTTGGTCCGTATCCCTCCAAACTTTTCCGATCCATGTACTGTCCAACTGTTTTTTAAATTTTAGAATAGTCCCAGCCTCAACTACGCCCTCTGGCAGCTTGCTCCATACACCCACCACCATCTGTGTGAAAAAGTTACCCCTCAGATTCCTATTAAATCTTTTCCCCTTCACCCTGAACCCATGTCCTCTGATCCTCGATTCCCCCACTCAGGGCAAGAGATTATGTACATCTAACTAAATTGTGCTCTATGCAAAATTCCAGCATCTGCAGTTTCTTGTGTCTCCTTCAGCTATATCCGCGTATCACTTGTGAGGAAGGGTCTCAGCCTTAAATGTCACCCATTCCTTCTCTCTGGAGATGCTGCCTGTCCAGCTGAGTTACTCCAGCATATTTTGTCCGCCTATCACTTGCCAGGCGTTGTCCAGTCCCTATCTCTCTTTTCCAGCTTCCTCCCCCACCCTCTCCAATCAGTCTGAAGAAGGGTCCGAACTCAAAACGTTGCTTTGACTAATCTTCTGGAAATTTTTGAAGTAACTAGGAAAATGGAAAGGGAGAACCAGTGGATGTAGTGTACCTGGACTTTCAGAAAGTATTTGATAAGGTCCCACATAGTAAATTAGTGGGCAAAATTAGGGCACATGGTATTGGGGGTAGAGTGTTGACATGGATAGAGAAGTGGTTGGCAGACAGGAAACAAAGAGTAGGAATAAAGTGTCCATTTCAGAATGGCAGGCAGTGACTAGTGGGGTACTGCAAGGCTCGGTGCTGGGACCATATCTATTTACAATATACATCAATGATTTGGATGATTCAAAGTAACATTAGCAAATTTGCAGATGACACACAGCTGGATGGCGGTGGGAACTGTGAGGAGGATGCTATGAGAATGCATGGTGACTTGGACAGGTTGGGGGAATGGGCAGATGCATGGCAGATGAAGTTTAATGAGGATAAATGTGAGGTTATCCACTTTGGTAGCAAAAACAGGAAGGCAGATTACTATCTAAATTGTGTCAAGGGGAAAAGGGGAAGTACAATGGTATCTGGGGGGGTCCTTGTACATCAGTCTATGAAAGTAAGCATGCAGATACAGCAGGCAGTGAAGAAAGCTAATGGAATGTTGGCCTTCATAATAAGAGGATTTCAGTACAGGAGTAAAGAGGTCCTTCTGCAGTTGTACAGAGCCCTAGTGAGACCACACCTGGAGTATTGTGTGCAGTTTTGGTCCATTAATTTGAGGAAAGACATTCTTGGTATTGAGGGAGTGCAGCATAGATTTACAAGGTTAATTCCCGGGATGGCGGGACTGTCATATGCTAAGAGAATGGAGCAGCTGGGCTTGTACACTCTGGAGTTTAGAAGGATGAGAGGAGATCTCATTGAAACATATAAAATTGTTAAGGGTTTGGACATGCTGGAGGCAGGAAACATGTCCCCAATGTTGGGGGAGTCCAGAAGCAGGGGCCACAGTTTTAGAATAAGGAGGGTGGTGAATCTGTGGAATTCTCTGCCTCAGGTGGAGGCAGGTTCTCTGGATGCTTTCAAGAGAGAGCTAGATAGGGCTCTTAAAAATAGTGGAGGCAGGGGATATGGGGAGAATGCAGGAACGGACTACTGATTGGGGATGATCAGCCATGATCACATTGAACGGCTGTGCTGGCTCGAAGGGCCGAATGGCCTACTCTTGCACCTATTTTCTATTGTTGTCTATCCATTCCCTCTAAAACGGAGGAACTCATGGGTCAGGACGCATCTGTAGAGGGAAGTGTATCTAAGGCGGCCACTCCCACCTCTCCTTTCCAGCTTTCTCCCACCCCCCCACACCAAGAAGTCAGAAGATGGGTCCTGAGCTAGAATGTTGCCTGTCCATGCTCTCCAGAGGTGCAAGTTATTCCAGGAGATTGTCCCCTGATAATCAGCGTCATCCCATGTTACACTTTCCTCAAAGGCAGGGCAGGGTCATTCCCTGGGATTCCGGCAGTTAGAAGAGGTTTCTTCTGTGTTTTCTCCTTCAGTTGTTGTCTGAAGAGAAAGGCGGCAGCACTCGACCCATTGGGGCTCGGATGCACGGGAGGAAGGCTAAGTTTGGATGAGGCTTGGAAGGCTGAGCTCGCCTCCCCTGCCCTGACCTGCACCCGGTCCACCATGGGGGGAGGTAAGCATACAAACTCTACATGGACAGCGTCGGTGGTGGAGTAACTCAGTGGGTCAGGCAGTATCTGTAGAGAACATGGATAAGTGATGTTTCACAGAGTGCTGGAGTAACTCAGTGGGTCAGACAGCATCTGTGGAGAACGTGGATAGGTGATGTTTCACAGAGTGCTGGTGTAATTCAGCGGGACAGGCAGTATCTGTGGAGAACGTGGATAAGTGATGTTTAAAAGTTAGGTCTTTATTCTTTGGAGCGCAGAAGGTTAAGGGGGGACTTGATTGAGGTATTTAAAATGATGAAATGGATAGACAGAGTTGACGTGGATAAGCTTTTCCCATTGAGGGTAGGGAAGATTCAAACAAGAGGGCATGACATGAGAATTAAGGGACAGAAGTTTAGGGGTAACGTGAGGGGGAACTTCTTTACTCAGAGGGTGGTGGCTGTGTGGAATGAGCTTCCGGCAGAGGTGGTGGAGGCAGGATCGATTTTAACATTTAAAAGTAAAGTGGATAGGTATATGGACGTGAAGGGAATGGAGGGGTATTGTCTGAGTGCAGGTAGATGGGACTAGGGGAAAACAAATGGTCGGCACGGACTGGAAGGGCCGAGAGGGCCTGTCTCCGTGCTGTATTTGTTATATGGTTATATGGTTATATGTTTCACAATGCTGGAGTAACTCAGTGGGTCAGACAGCATTTCTGGTCAACGTGGATAGGCAATGTTTCAGGTCTGAAGACGAGTCGTCCCAAAAAATGTTTCTCACCCCCCTTCTCCCTCTCTCCCCTCCCCCTACCGTTCTCTCCCCCCCTTCACCCCCACATTCTCCCCCCCCCCCCCTTTTCAGAACCAAGGAGAGCTGACTGGTAATGTTAAATGCCCACTGAACTTCACAGCTCTGTATCTCTGACTTATTAAAAGTTGTTTGGCTTCTTAAAAGTGTCTCCCCCCTCTTCCCCCTCGCCCCACCCTTCCCGAGGGCGCCGATTGGACGAGAGTGACGTCGGTCAGCAGGCAATGGGGGCGGGACATGGTAATTCAGTGTGATCATTGGAGGAGGGAGGTGTCAGTCAGAGGCGGAAGTAGGGGGGTGGGACTGAGAATCAAAGATACTCGAGAAATGAATTTAGCATGTAAATGTATATATATCAGCATCTACTGCTAATTATCATTTAACATAGATGTGATACACCAATCTCAGTCTACCAAAAGAAAATCATGGGCTTGATTTTTTGAAGTCCCATTTAAACATTGTCTAAATTATGCTTGAAGAAGTTTTAAATGGATGTTCTTACTTACAAGTACACATTCTTTTAGCCTACACTGTGTCTCCTTATGTGTGATTATAGTTTTGTGAACAATTCACAAATTACAATAGAAGTGCCAAACATGCTATTCAATATTGTGCCACTACCAATTGTATCAGTTAGAATATAAATTTGCTTGAGTATCTTAGCGTGTTATTGTCTCCGAGGAAACGGCGGGCCAGGAAGCGGCGTTCACTGCTCCGGTTCCAGTCATGGTTCCTCTTTGCCCGCTCTGTTCTCGCCACGGCTGAAGGTGGCCACACGCCGCCGAGACACGGTGTTGGCGTGAGGCGAGACGCCGTTTGCTCTGGAGTGTTCAGGAACATTTCACAAATGAAAATAGAATGCCATATATGCTAGTACATATTGTGCCATTACCTATTGTATCAGTTAGGACAGTGGTTCCCAACCTTTTTTAACTCATGGGAGTTAAAAAGATCTTTGGGATCTTTTAATTTTTCTGTGCCCCCCCCCCCCCCCCCTCCCCCCGACATTAATAGCGGAAAAAAAGTACTTCAATATTATAATACCTTCCATAAAAATATCAGTGTCTATTAATTGCACATATATTCTCTTTTATTCTATTCCACAAACATCAAAAATATTTTGTGGGTTCAATAAAACGACCATTTATAATCATACATTAATTTTCTGATATAGCTGCATGACAAAAAACCTCCATGGACACCCAGAAAATGAATAACCTTAAAAAATTATTCCTTTTGTACTTCAAAAAATAAAATCCTTTAGCAAAATAAAAACAAATATGTCATATTAGCTTTTTACTGTATTTATTCAGTGAGATCCTTGTGGCTGATGCAGTTTCACAAGTTTTCCAATATCAGGGTCCATGGTTGTTAGAGACAGATGAAGATCTCCTCTACGTTCAATTTCTAAACGGTTGCGAGCTTTTGATAATAGCTGACACTCAGCTAAAACCTGACTCAACTAGGTAAGACGTTGGATAGGCAATGAAATATAATTTTACTTCCTGCCAGAACAATGGGAATTTCATGGCAATTTCACTACTTGTCCATAAGTTATTGAGGCCATGTTTAAATTTAGCTTGAGCAATTAAAACAGAGAATTACACTCTGTATAATTGGAAAGCTCATTCAGGTACAACACCAAGGATTTACAGTTGGATACATTCAGGGATGGCACGGTGGTAGAGTTGCTGCCTCACAGCGCCAGAGACCCAGGTTTGATTCTGACTACGGGTCCTGTTGTACGTTCAGCCCATGACTGAGTGGGTTTTTTCTGGGGCCTCTGGTTTCCTCCCACTGTCCAAATATGTACAAGTTTGTAGCTTAATTGGCTTTGGTAAAATGGCAAATTCTCCCTAGTGCGTGGGCTAGTATTAGTGGGCGGGTGATCGCTGGTCGGCACGGACTCAGTGGGCTGAAGGGCCTGTTTCTGCACTGTACCTCTAAACTAAACTTTCTGGAATTGTCCAATATATTTTTGGAAGTCATGACAGATGTTTTACAGATGGCAACAGACATCAGTCCAAAGAAGGGTCTGGACCCAAAATGTCACCTATTCTTTTTCTCCAGAGATGTTGTCTGATCCACTGTTGTTTTAATCTATCTTCGATGTAAACCAGCATCTGTAGTTCTTTCCTACGTCATTTAAATATTACTGTATCAAATGTCAGTACAAAATGGGGAAAGGAGATGAAGGTGGGGTGCAGATGCGATGGCTGGTAGGGTGGAAGGTGAGGACAAGGGGGACTCTGTCCTTGTTATGAGTAGGGGGATGGGGAGTGAGAGCGGAGTTGCCGGATATAGAGGAGACCCTGGTGGGAGCCTCATCTATAATCAAAGAGAGGAACCCCTGTTCCCTGAAGAATGAGGACATTTCCGATGCCCTGGTCTGGACACCTCAACCTGGGTGCAGATGCGGTGCAGACGGAGGAATTGAGAGTGGGGGTAGAAATGGGTAGAATATGAAAACAAAGAACTGCTGATGCTGGACATAAAATGCTGGAGTAACTCAGCAAGTCAGACAACATCTCTGGATAGAAGGAATGGGTGACGTTTTGGGTCGAGACCCTTCTTCAGACTGCTCCATTGCAGATGCTAGTCTACACAAAATATTTGAGTGGGACAGTATCTCTGGAGAAAATGGATAGGCAATGTTTTGGGTCGGAAATAATGTTAATTGTATCCCTTCGTTATCACCTCTTCCCCAGCCAACAATGGGCCATTATGGGCTCCACACTTCCTTGGTCATCTGTTGCCACCCCTGATTTGTTCAAGAGAGTTAGATTTAGCTCTTAGGGCTAATGGAATCAAGGGATATGGGGCGAAAGCTGGGACAGGAACAGGATAATGAAGTAGATTTTCAAAAGTCTACAGTGAGATTTAGGCCATTTGGAAGAGTGGGCTGAAAGATAACAGATGGAGTTTAATGCTGATAAGTGTGAGGTGCTACATCTTGGCAGGACAAATCAAAATAGGACATACATGGTAAATGGTAGTGAATTGAGGAATGCAGTTCAACAGAGGGATCTAGGAATAACTGTGCATAGTTCCCTGAAAGTGGAATTTCATGTAGATAGGGTGGTAAAGAAAGCTTTTGGTATGCTGGCCTTTATAAATCAGAGCATTGAGTATTGAAGTTGGGATGTAATGTTAAAATTGTACAAGGCATTGGTGAGGCCAATTCTGGAGTATGGTGTACAATTCTGGTTGCCAGAATTGTACACCAATTCTGATTTACTAGAATGTTGCCTGGGTTTCAGCAACTAAGTTACAAAGAAAGGTTGAACAAGTTAGGTCTTTATCCTTTGGAGCGCAGGTTAGGGGAGGACTTGATAAAGGTCTTTAGAATGATGAGAGGGATAGACAGAGTTGACATGGATAAGCTTTTTCCATTGAGAGTAGGGAAGATCCAAACAAGAGGACATGATTTGAGAATTAAGGGACAGAAGTTTAGGGGTAACATGAGGGGGAATTTCTTTACTCAGAGAGTGGTAGCTGTGTGGAATGAGCTTCCAGTGGAAGTGGTGGAGGCAGGTTCGATTTTATCATTTAAAAATAAATTGGATAGGTATATGGACAAGAAACGAATGGAGGGTTATGGTCTGAGTGCAGGTAGATGGGACTAAGTGAGAATAAGTGCTCGGCGTGGACTAGAAGGGCCGAGATGGCCTGTTTCCGTGCTGTAATTGTTATATGGTTATATGATTTTGGACGAACAGCCATAATAATATTAAATGGTGGTGCTGGCTCAAAGGGTCGAATGGCCTATTCCTTCACCTATTTTCTATGTTTCTAGTCTAATCTTACCTCCAGTTCCCTCCCCTCTATTTTCAGTCTGAAGGAGAGTCCTGACCCGAAACGTCACCCGCGGTAGAGCTGCTGCCTTACAGCGCCAGGGACACAGGTTCGATCCACACTATGAGCACTGTCTGTACGGAGCTTTACATTCTCCCTGTGACCTTCATGGGATTTCTCCAGGTGCTCCAGTTTCCTCCCACACGCCAAAGATGCTAGGGTTTTAATTGGCTTCGGTAAAAATTATAAATTACCCCAAATTGGTAAAGCTGCATCAGTCTTCAGACAAATGCAGCCAATATGGTCTAGTGGTGGGATATCCAAGAAGCTAAAAGTCAAACTCTTCCAGTCTGCAGTCCTCCCTACAGCCCTCTGTGCCAGTGAGACATGGAAAATCAATGTCCTGATGAAAAATAAATTGGATGCATCCCAACAACGCTGCTTGAGGAGGATCCTGAAGACTAGCTACAGAGAGCACATCCAAAACGAGGAGATCTACCGGGAAATTGCAACAAAGCCTCTCAGCCAGGACATAGAGGGACGCAGGATGAAATCTGCAGGGAATGTACTCAGAATGTCACCAGAATGTGCACCTAAGATAGCAATGACATGGCAAGCTGACGGAAGAAGGAAAAAGGCTGACCAAAGCTCACATGAGGTGAATATTCCGGTAGGATTTGGAAGCCCGGGATGCTATCCGATCGAGGGTGGAAGATGTCGCACATAACCAAACAGAATGGCCAAAGCTTGCTGCCCAATGCACCCAACAATGTGGGAGGAACTAAGTCTAAGTAAGTGTGTGTAGGATAGCGTTAGTGTGCGGGGATCGCTGATCGGCATGGACTCGATGGGCTGAAGGGGCCGGTTTCCGTGCTGTATCTCTAAACTAAAAAAAAAAAATTACCCATCGTTTTTCTCCAGATATGCTGCCTGGCCCACTGAGTTACTCCAGCACTTTGTGTCTATCTCGATAATGTTATTGAAGGGAGTTACCATAAATAGTGCGTGAACAGCTTATTGGGAAATCAGGCCTGTGCTTGGATCTGTGATGTGTAAGAGATGGCAGTACTGCCAATACCTAATCCAGACCATGGAACCAAACTCAGAACAACAAATAAACAACATGCAGAGAGCAGCGGTTATGGTCAGAGCAGAAAAATAACAGCCGCCAAAGTCTAGTGCCTTAAATTTCTCAAAACTTTATTTCAAAAAACAAATTGATGCACAGAAATTCATTAATAATAGCTATTAACAAATTAAAAACAAGGAATATTGAAAACTATTTACAAAAGTATACATACAGAAAGTTTCACTGATACCGCAGGCAATTTGCGTTTAACATCTGTGTCCAATACCGTAGATACATTTTCTTTTTACATTAGTGCACTCAATGCTGAGAGAAAGGGCCGAGATTTTGAAACTTTCATGCAGGTGGATGGTTCGGGGCATTCCGTGTCTGATGAACATATTAGTTACTGGTGTTTCAGCTAAGGTGGACTGGATAAAGGAAGAGAGGAAACAAAGAGTAGAACTCCAGATCTTTGTATGTGAACTCCTTCAAACACTTGCTCACTAGAGATCATAGGCACATGGTTGCAGAGAGAGAGAGAGAGAGAGAGAGAGAGTGTGTGTGTGTGTGTGAGAGAGAGAGAGAGAGAGAGAGAGAGTGTGACAGTGAGTGAGTGTGAGTGACTGTGTTAGTGAGTGAGAGTGAGTGAGTGTGTTAGTGAATGAGAGTGAGTGAGAGTGTGAGTGTGAGTGAGTGTTAGTGAATGAGAGTGTGAGTGTGAGTGAGAGAGTGTTAGTGAATGAGAGTGAGAGAGTGTGAGTGAGAGTGTGAGTGTTATGGCCATTTGGCTTAATTTTGTGTGTCATAAATTATGGAATTTGCCTTTAAATGTTGTCTGCCTTAAATTATGTGGGTGGGATTTATTATGTAGTGGGAGGCGTGTTTGCTGCTGGGATTCTTGGAAGAAGCTTGTAGTATTTTATTTAGTTCTGAGGAAGCATGGAATAGCTTTCGACCAGTGGTCAGAGCTTTCCAACACCAAAGACGTTTTCCAATGTTTCGCAGCCACATGTGTTTCCGCTGCCTGAAGCAGCCAAAGATCTGGCGCCGTGCCAAGGTGATCGCTCTGCCGAAGCCAAATAAGCCTAGCGATGGCTCCAAGGGATACCGACCCATCTCACCGCTGTGTGTTCCATACAAGCTCCTGGAACGTCTCCTCCACACACGTCTCAATCCAGTGATAGACCCCCAGCTGCCTAAAGAACAGGCTGGCATCAGAAGTGGTAGGTCAACGGCGGACCAGGCGACCCTCCTGTGCCAAGATATTGGGGACAGCTTCCAGGCAGGGGAGAAGGCTGGCGCTGTCTTCTTGGACCTCACAGCTGCATATGATACTGTCTGGTTGCGTGGACTACACATGAAGCTTCTGGAAACCATCCCAGACAAGCACATGGTGAGCTTCATCATGGAGATGCTGAGCAACCGCAGCTTCAGGCTACACACCAGCAATGGGCAATGCAGCAGGGTGAGGAAACTTAAGAACGGCGTCCCTCAGTGCTCAGTGCTGGCACCAATGCTGTTCAACATCTACATCCATGACCTGCCTGCAACCCAGTCAAAGAAGTATGGCTATGCTGATGACCTGGCCATCCTACCCATCCTGGGAAGCAGCAGAAGAGGGCCTCTCTGAAGACATGAACATCCTGTCTTCATACCTGAGGAACTGGCACCTCAAGCTCGGCATGAGTAAGACAACATCTTCAATGTTCCACCTCAACAACAGGGAAGCGACCCACGAGATGAACGTCATGGTGGATAACGCCCGGTTACGTCCCAGCCTGTCCCCACGTACCTCGGTGTGAAGCTCGACAGAATGTTGTCATTCAAACAACACCTGGAAGGTGCCAAGGCAAAGACAAGTGCCCGTGCCGCACTGATACGCCGCCTAGCCGGCACCACATGGGGAGCCACGATGATGACACTGCGTATGTCCACAGTGGCCCTGGTGTTCTCAGCCGCCGAGTACTGTGCCCCGGTCTGGTGCCGTAGCCCTCACACCAAGAAGCTGGATGCTGCCCTCAACAACGCCCTGCGGACTGTCTCCGGATGCCTACGAGCCACCCCAGTAAACCAACTGTCTGTCCTCGCTGGCACCGCCCCAGCCAACATCAGACGAGAAGCAGCCACGCTGGCCCTCTCTCGAAAGGCACAGACCAGTGAGTCCCACCTCCTCCATCAGATCGTCACAGAGAAAACCACACCGAGTACGCCTCAAGTCACGGCACCCCTTTGCCACGCAAGCCCAAGAGCTGCTCTGCACAACTCCGGCTGATGCTTCTAAGACGAGATGGAGAGACCAGTGGAAGTCAGCGGAACCATCTTGGCTACACCATTAGATTGGACGTCCTGGCCAGGACCTGCCCCGAAAGCAGTGGACAACCCTCAACCGCTTGAGGACAGGCATCGGACACTATGGAGTAGCGATGAAGAAGTGGGGCCTTGTGGACAGCGCCTCCTGCGAGTGTGGGGACCCAACACAGACGGTGGAGCACATAGTCACCAGTTGCCCCAAACACCGGCCACCAAATGGTGAACGAGGTCTGATTGACCTGGACGATGACATGCTGGCCTGGAGCTGCAGGTCTAAAAGACATACGACAGAAGAAGAAGAAGCCACATGCTGGAGTTTGACTAAGGTAAAAATGTACTTATCAAGAAGAAGTTTGGATGAATATCTTACTGTTTTACTTTGACAATAAAGAACCTATTAATCAAGAGACTGGATGTTGATGATTTATCTTTCTACGGCTTTGAATGTCTCATGGAGAGCTCCCATTCGTAAAACGACGCTGTCTCCACACCCCGTGTCTTCTCCTAGTGGCTGGAGGCAGCAATTCCTTGAACAATATAATAATCTGCCACTATATCGAGTCGAAAGCTACCTTACAGACAGGAGGTGGTAGAAGAGGGACAGAAGATTGGGCTGGATCTCTGGAGAGAGATTACGCCTGAACATTAGTACCAGAAGATTAACTGAAGACTGGTTCCTTGGAAGAGAAACTGAAGAAAATAGATCTCAGCCAGCCAGGCTTCAAGATTTATTGCGCCTTATCTAAGGGAAGAAGACTTTACCACGGAATCGTGAGTAGTTGGGGGTGGAAGATTGCAACCTTCACGTGGTCCGCCCTGTTTCGACTAATGCAATCAACTCGACGTGCACAAATGGAAGATCAAATAGAACAAGTTGTCCAACGACTTTAGGCTCTGCACGCCACACGAAAGAAGAAGTGAGTAGTAGTAGTAGTGGTAGGCCCTTCTCAGTCATGACTGACCATGGGTGATGCATCCTGGTTGGATGCAAGCCTGGGCGATGTCATATGGAGGACAGGCTGTTGCCCATGCAGCACGTCCACCCCTCTCTCCACGTCACTGTTTGTTCCAAAGGAACAGCAGGTCTGTTACAGTTTGGCACCAGCGCCATCGCAGGAGCTGACAGAGCGAGGTTGTAGAAAACGACGAACTGCCTTAGGGGCTCCGACTCCGGATTTTCTTAAGGTTTACTCCTGGAGCCTTTTCCATGACTGGATATAGCCACAAGGCAGTGGAGGTTTTAAATCAGAGTTTTCCTTCTCCTAGATGGACTGCCTTCCCAGGCTGACGAGCCCCATCTGCCCGAGACTCATGGGGACGGGAGCGTCTACCTTCCCGTGCAGGTCTATAGCACCTGCCCACTGCCCAGAATCATGTGTAGAAAAACTATTATACTATGCTGAATTCAGAAGCTGGAATGTTTACTTCTAACGGCTTCTGAAGAGTCTGGAGAAGTTTAGTTCTGCTAAAGATTGGAAAGAAGCCAAGAAGCTTGATCGCTAGCCAGCCTGGATTGATCCAGGTGATTGTCCTTGAGTTGTTTTGAAGTCAAGATAATACACATTCTTTCTAACTGAAGTCACTTCTGTACTACGAAAACATTTTGGATGTTGTCTGAAAGTCCAGTTTGTTATCGTTTCTTAACTGATGTTTTTAGAAAATTCAACCTATGTTTATCAATGGTGACTGAAGCAAATTGAAGGACCCCCTGTTTGTCTAAAATCCAGATTTGGCAATCTGCCAAGATCTGTTAAAATCCATGGAGCAAGATGGAGCAGGTGAATCAGAGGAGCCACAAGATGGTGGAGTGAGGCCAAGGTATCTAGAAGAAGCAGATATGGCCCAAGTTGCCTACCTGAACGAATCTCGTTCAACTATTCAACCCCTGACATGACGTTGGTGAGAAACAAAATGTACTGCTGTGTTCTCAGTTGCCTCAGGAAGAACGAGAAATATACACCCAGTGGTGGGAAGAAATGGTGAAGTTATTTGATGATTTCATGGAAGAGGTGGAATGGTGGTTAACTGACATTATACCACAACTTACATACTCAACATTTGAAAGAGCTACGCAACAAGGTGCTGGAATGGAAGAGGTGATTACACCACAAGATAGTATTTCAAGATCAGGACATAAATCTGGTTCTATAACCAGTTCAGCATCAAGGGCCTCTGCTCGAATGGAAGTTGAAGTTGATCTAGCTGCACTCTCAATAGAATCGAATACCTTGGAGAAGAAACATGAGTTTGAGCGACAAGAAGAACAGCTGAAAGGAGAGATGAGGTGACAAGAAGAACAGCTGAGAGCAGAGATGAGGCGACAAGAAGAAGAGATGAGGCGACGAAAAGAACACCTGGAACTAGCCACAAAGTTGGCGGTTGCCAAATCGAAGATAGAGATAATGAAAAGTGAGGGTTTGTAGATTAACCTTTATTGATCCATGGTAACAGCTTTACATCCGGCTGCTTGTGGAATAAAGGCTGATCTTTTACCATGTGTGTTAGTGTGGATTAATCATTAACATGGTGTCAGAAGTGGGATTGAGCCACGTCTCCGACCCTTTTGCCTGAATTTATTTTAGTTTTTTTTTACAACGCACCATCGCTCGCTTATTATGGTAGGGTCTTTTCGTAAACCAGATCCTTTAATGTTCGACTGCGAATTTGCCGAAGGTAGGCACATCTTCGAAGTGGAATTCGGAATTTTCATAGATGCCGCCCACCCAGGGGCTGGTCCATAACTGTCGTAACTGCGATGGCTCACACCCGAAATTCTGTGAGCAATGCCCCACTTATGAGAAAACTTGCCACTACTGTAAAAAGTAAGGCCACTTTATCCGGTGCTGCCGCGCTCGTGGCAACAGGGCCCAGTCACAACAATCTCTCTATGCGCTCGAGCCCACAATTTGCCATGAGGCACTGACTGAAACAGCAATTTCAGCAGAACCACAACCGGAGCACCTGCAGGAAGACAGGCAAATCATACATCCCTGTGTACCCGACTCACCGTCCATAAACAGTGATTCCATCACAACGCTCAGTATCAACAATACCAAAGTCGCTGCAAAGATGTAATGACATCCCATCTGGCCCTGGGGATTTATCGGCCTTTAATCTATTCAATTTACCCAACACCACTTCCCGACTAACCTGGATTTCACTCAATTCCTCCTTTGACCTGCGGTCCCCTGCTATTTCCGGCAGATTATTTATGTCTTCCTTAGTGAAGACGGAACCAAAGTAGTTATTCAATTGGTCCGCCATATCCTTGTTCCCCACGATCAACTCACCCGCTTCTGACTGCAAGGGACCTACATTTGTTTTAACTAATCTCTTTCTCTTCACATATCTATAAAAACTTTTGCAGTCAGTTTTTATGTTCCCTGCCAGTTTTCTTTCATAATCTATTTTTCCTTTCCTAATTAAGCCCTTTGTCCTCCTCTGCTGGTCTCTGAATTTCTCCCAGTCCTCTGGTATGCTGCTTTTTCTGGCTACTTTGTACGCATCATCCTTTGCTTTGATACTATCCCTGATTTCCCTTGTTATCCACGGATGCACTACCTTCCCCGATTTATTCTTTTGCCAAACTGGGATGAACAATTTTTGTACTTCATCCATGCAGTCCTTTAAATGTCTTCCATTGTATATCCACCGTCAACCCTTTTAGAATTAATTGCCAGTCAATCTTGGCCAATTCACGTCTCATACCCTCAAAGTTACCTTTCTTTAAGTTCAGAACCATTGTTTCTGAATTAACAATGTCACTCTCCATCCTAATGAAGAACTCAACCATATTATGGTCACTCTTGCCCAAGGGGGCACGTACAACAAGACGGCTAACTACCCCTTCCTCATTACTCAAAACCCAGTCTAAAATAGCCTGCTCTCTCGTTGGTTCCTCTACATGTTGATTTAGATAACTATCCCGCATACATTCCAAAAAATCCTCTTCCTCAGCACCCCTGCCAATTTGATTCACCCAATCTATATGTAGATTGAAGTCACCCATTATAACTGTTTTGCCTTTGTCGCATGCATTTCTAATTCCTGTTTGATACCATCCCCAACTTCACTGCTACTGATAGGTGGCCTGCACACAACACCCACCAGTGTTTTCTGCCCCTTAGTGTTTTGCAGCTCTACCCATACCGATTCCACATCCTCCAAGCTAATGTCCTTCCTTTCCATTGCGTTAATCTCCTCTCTAACCAGCAACGCTACCCCACCTCCTTTTCCTTTCTCTCTATCCCTCCTGAATATTGAATATCCCTGGATGTTCCCAGTCACCCTGGAGCCATGTCTCCGTGATCCCAACTATATCATAATCATTAACAGTTATCTGCACGTTCAACTCGTCCACCTTATTACGAATACTCCTTGCATTGAGACACAATGCATGCAGGCTTGTCTTTACAATGCTCTTACCCCTTATACAATTATGCTGAAAAGTGGCCCTTTTTGATTTTTGCCCTGGTTTTGTCTGCCTGCCACTTTTACTTTTCACCTTGCTACCTATTGCTTCTACCCTCATTTTACACCCACCTGCCTCTCTGCTCTTGTACCCATCCCCCTGCCACATTAGTTTAAATCCTCCCCGACAGCACTAGCAAACACTCCCCCAAGGACATTGGTTCCATTCCAGCCCAGGTGCAGACTGTCCTGTTTGTACTGGTCCCACCTCCCCCAGAACTGGTCCCAGTGCCCTAAAAATTTGAATTCCTCCCCCTTGCACCATTTTTCAAGCCACGTATTCATCTGCAATATCCTCCTATTTCTACTCTGACTGGCCCGTGGTACTGGTAGTAATCCAGAGATTATTACCTTTGAGGTTCTACTTTTAAGTTTATCGCCTAGCTCCCTAAATTCACCTTGTAGGACCTCATCCCTTTTTTTACCTATATCGTTGGTGCCAATATGCACCACGACAACTGGCTGTTCACCCTCCCCCTCCAGAATGTTCTGCAAACCGTTCAGTGACATCCCTGACCCTTGCACCAGGGAGTCAACATACCATCCTGGAGTCTCGTTTGCGGCCGCAGAAACGCGTATCTATTCCCCTGAAAATTGAATCCCCTATTACTATTGCGCTTCCCCTCTTTTTTCCCCCCTCATGTGCCGCAGAGCCACCCATGGTGCCATGAACCTGGCTGCTGCTGCATTCCCCTGATGAGCCATCTCCCTCCACAGTATCCAAAATGCTATACCTATTTAGGAGGGACATGACCGCAGGGGACTCCTGCACTACCTGCCTACTGCTTTGCTGGCTATTGGCCACCCGTTCCCTTTTTGTCCTCTTACCTTTTGCCTGCAGTGTGACCAACTCGCTGTACGTGCTATCCACGACTTTCTCCGCATCGTGGATGCTCCAGTATGAATCCAGCCGCAGTTCCAATCGTTCAATGCGGTCTGCCAGGAGCTGCAGCTGGACACACTTCCTGCAAATGTAGTCACCCGGGATACCGACCATCTCCCTGATCTCCCACATGTTGCAGGCTGAACAAACCATGGGCCGATCACTACTGACATACCTTACTCCCAAATTACTCTGTATTAAATATTAAAAAACACAAAAACTTCTCCTTTAAACTTTACTAATTAATACTGAATCCTTAACTCCAAGAATCCTCAAACCTGAAGGCAGAAATGTAAAAAAATAAACCCTGGGTTGCACCCAATCAGCTGCTTCCTCGGGTGCTCCCACCAATCAGAGGCTTCACCAGATTCCTTCTTTGGAAGTGAGATGGAACGTTGCAGATGTTGGTTTACTCACAGCTCCAGGTACTCCACCCTCTCGCACCAACGGCTCCCTGGGCCCTGTGAAAGCAAGCCCCGCGATGTGTTTTATACTCACAGCTCGAGGTACTCCACCCTCTCGCACCAACGGCTCCCTGGGCCTCTGTGAAAGCAAGCCCCGCAATGTGTTTTATACTCACAGCTCCAGGTACTCCACCCTCTCTCACAACGGCTCCCTGGGCCTCTGTGAAAGCAAGCCCCGCGATGTGTTTTATACTCACAGCTCCAGGTACTCCACCCTCTCTCACCACGGCTCCCTGGGCCTCTTGTTGTGAAGAAAGTTGATATTGTCCCTGGGGGCCATCCCACTGCAGAACCCTCCAAATTGCAAAAGGTATGCTTTTCTGGCCTGACATGGCTGACTACATTCTCAAGAAAGTTGCTGCCTGCCCGATTTGCAATAGCCTGACCCCACACCAACAGAAGCAACCAGTTCTTCTGCACCCCACAGTAGCAGCCGACATCTTTGAGTGGCACGGCAAACAATACCTGTTTTAGTCAATTCCTATTCAGGATGATTCGAAATCGACTTGCTCAGTACCCCAACCTCAGCCATGGTCATTCAAAAACTAACTCGCCACTTCTCTGTCCACGGAGCCCCCCTAAAGCTGCTCTCAGACAATGGAACTCAATTCTCCAGTCAGCTCTTCAGGGATTTCACAAAACGCTGGGACTTTCACCACCCACCAGCAGCCGCGAGTACCCGCAGTCCAACGGCCTGGTCGTGCACGCGGTAAGAAGTGCAAATGAACTAATGGAACGCTCACACAGGGGTGGCTCTGATGTCTATCTTGACTTACTCAACCTACGGAACATCGTCCGTGACCCTCTCCTGGGATCTTCGGCCGAATGACTCATGTCACAGCGAACCCGCTCCACCCTGCCTATGACCAAGCAACTACTAGAACCACAAGTTCATGCACCGTCAGTGATCCAATCCCAGCTCCAACGCCGCTGCGACATAGAAATAATATATTAGGATAAAGCCAGCTCTCTGCTTCAACCGCTCAACAAGGGACAGGTTGTCTGCTTACGGTCACTCCAAGGTTACGACCACCTCTGAGCCATTCTGGGGTCAATCGCAGAGCCATGCTTGTACCCTGGTCAGTATTGACAATAGCGTCAATAACGTTATGGTAATAGACAATAGGTGCAGGAGTAGGCCATTCGGCCCTTCGAGCCAGCACCGCAATTCAATATGATCATGGCTGATCATCCTCAATCAGTACCCCATTCCTGCCTTCTCCCCATATCCCCTGACTCCGCTATCTTTAAGAGCCCTATCTAGCTCTCCCTTGAAAGTATCCAGAGAACTGTCCTCCACCACCCTTTGGGGCAGAGAATTCCACAGACTCACAGCTCTCTGTGAGAAAAAGTGTTTCCTCATCTCCGTTCTAAATGGCTTACCCCTTATTTTTAAACTGTGGCTCCTGGTTCTGGACCCCCCCAACATCGGGAACATGTTTCCTGCCTCTTAACAATCTTATATGTTTCAATAAGATCCCCCTCATCCTTCTAAACTCCAGAGTGTACAAGACCAGCCCCTCCATTCTCTCAGCATATGACAGTCCCGCCATCCCGGGAATTAACGTTGTAAACCTACGCTGCACTCCCTCAATAGCAAGAATGTCCTTCCTCAAATTAGGGGACCAAAACTGCACACAATACTCTAGGTGTGGTCTCACTAGGGCTCTGTACAACTGCAGAAGGACCTCTTTGCTCCTATACTCGACTCCTCTTGTTATAAAGGCCAACATGCCATTCGCTTTCTTCACTGCCTGCTGTACCTGCATGCTTACTTTCATAGATTGATGAACAAGGACCTCCAGATACCACTTTTCCCAACTTGACACCATTTAGATAGTTATCTGCCTTCCTGTTTTTGATACCTAGGTGGATAACCTCACATTTATCCACATTAAACTTCATCTGCCATGCATCTGTCCAAATCACCTGCATTCTCATAGCATCCTCCTCACAGTTCACACTGCCATCCAGCTTTGTGTCTTCTGCAAATTTGCTAATGTTACTTTGAACAGAGGATTCCTAACGTATACATGGAGAAGGCCTACGCTTGGAAAGATATCAAGCCAGAAGATGTGGAGGCATTGATTTTGCAAAATTTCTTAGAGGTTGGTGTAGCTCGATGCAAAATCTCAACCACATGGGGGAGATGAATCTTGTTATTAATACTAGAGCCATCAATCTAAAACTGCCCAGACAACTGAGAGAAAAGTGGAGAGATAAAGCAGGCCGAATAATGGAAACCGGAGCAAATAGAACAGAAGGAGAAGCCAGCTACTCGTGATGTTGTCACCTCACCTCAAGTAACTGTTCAAATTGAGGCCGGGGTAGAAGCCTGTATCTTCTCTATCTTACCAGTACAGGTAAGGAATAGCAAGACGAATACAGTGTTGCAAATATATGCATTTTTAGATCACGGAAGTTCGGCTACCTTCTGCATAGAAGGCTTGATGAGAATGCTGGACATCACAGGAGAGGAGATTAAGATTCGATTGCATACCATGAATGAAGAGAAGGAGTCCGTTAATCATTACATTACAAGTATGGAAATATCTAGTTTGGATGAAGATAATTTTATACCAATATCTGTTTACACATATTGGTCATCAAGATATACCCAGACATGAGGACTTGGAATGGCCTTACTTGAAGGATGTCAAAATATCTAAAATAGATTCTGATATTGACTTACTTATCGGAACGAATGCCTTGAAGGCATTCAAGATTGTTAGGAGCAAAGGTGATGGACCGTTTACTGTGAAAACCCTACTTGGATGGGTTATCTATGGCTCCTTGAGAAGGAACAACGAAAGCGGGAACCAGAAGAACTACCCTGCCGCTGCTGTTAATCAAATATCTACTGGTAAATTAGAAAAGCTATTGATCAAGCAATACAATCATGACTTCAATGAAAGAACTAGTAAGGAATCTGAAGAAATGTCCAGCGAAGAGTTAAAGTTCTTTGATATTATGAACTACTCAGTAAAGATGAAACACGGACACTATTGTTTCGACTTTTCTTCTAAACAAGAAAGTGTTAGTCTGACGAATAATCGTCATATGGCAGAGTAACGCATCCAAAATTTGAAACGTAAGTTTGGCAAGAATACGAAATTTAATGAGGAATATGTCTTTCCTAAAGGATATGATTGACAAAGATTATGCCAAACTGGTACCAACAAACCAACTGAATCTAAGTGATGGAGAGCTATGATACATTCCGCACCATGGGGTGTGTCACTCGAAAAAAGGGACTGAGGATGGTCTTTAACTGGGCTGCAGTCTTCAAAAAAATGTCACTTAACTGTCAACTACTGCAAGGTCCAGATCTTACCAAGTCACTCATTGCAGTTCTCATTAAATTCAGATAAGAACCAATTGCTTTGATGGCTGATATCAGAGCGACGTTTCATCGTCAAAGTATCAGAAAAACACATTGACTACCTGCGATTCTTATGGTTGAAGATCTTGTTGAATAGCAGATGAAGGCACATCTCTTTGGAGCAGTGTCATCACCAAGTGATGAACTTTGCATCAAAGAAGACCGCAGAGGACAACAAAGTTCATTTTACAGTGGAATAATGACCAGCTCCAGGTACTCCACCCTCTCTCAACGACAACGCTCCTGGGCCTCTGTGAAAGCAAGCCCCGCGATGTGTTTTATACTCACAGCTCCAGGTACTCCACCCTCTCTCACCAACGGCTCCCTGGGCCCTCTGAAAGCAAGACCACAATGACAGCTCCAGGTACTCCACCCTCTCTCACCAACGGCTCCCTGGGCCTCTGTGAAAGCAAGCCCCGCGATGTGTTTTATACTCACAGCTCCAGGTACTCCACCCTCTCGCACCAACGGCTCCCTGGGCCTCTGTGAAAGCAAGCCCCGCGATGTGTTTTATACTCACAGCTCCACCCTCTCTCACCAACGGCTCCCTGGGCCTCTGTGAAAGCAAGCCCCGCGATGTGTTTTATACTCACAGCTCCAGGTACTCCACCCCCTCTCACCAACGGCTCCCTGGGCCTCTTGTTGTGAAGAAGTTGATATTGTCCCTGGGGGCCATCCCACTGCAGAACCCCCCAAATTGCAAAAGGTATGCTTTTCTGGCCTGACATGGCTGACTACATTCTCAAGAATGTTGCTGCCTGCCCGATTTGCAATAGTCTGACCCCACACCAACAGAAGCAACCAGTTCTTCTGCACCCCACAGTAGCAGCCGACATCTTTGAGTGGCACGGCAAACAATACCTTGTTTTAGTCAATTCCTATTCAGGATGATTCGAAATCGACTTGCTCAGTACCCCAACCTCAGCCATGGTCATTCAAAAACTAACTCGCCACTTCTCTGTCCACGGAGCCCCCCTAAAGCTGCTCTCAGACAATGGAACTCAATTCTCCAGTCAGCTCTTCAGGGATTTCACAAAACGCTGGACTTTCACCACCCACCAGCAGCCGCGAGTACCCGCAGTCCAACGGCCTGGTCGTGCATGCGGTAAGAAGTGCAAATGAACTAATGGAACGCTCACACAGGGGTGGCTCTGATGTCTATCTCGACTTACTCAACCTACGGAACATCGTCCGTGACCCTCTCCTGGGATCTTCGGCCGAATGACTCATGTCACAGCGAACCCGCTCCACCCTGCCTATGACCAAGCAACTACTAGAACCACAAGTTCATGCACCGTCAGTGATCCAATCCCAGCTCCAACGCCGCTGCGACATAGAAATAATATATTAGGATAAAGCCAGCTCTCTGCTTCAACCGCTCAACAAGGGACAGGTTTTGCTTACGGTTCACTCCAAGGTTACGACCACCTCTGAGCCATTCTGGGGTCAATCGCAGAGCCATGCTTGTACCTGGTCAGTATTGACAATAGCGTCAATAACGTTATGGTAATAGACAATAGACAATAGGTGCAGGAGTAGGCCATTCGGCCCTTCGAGCCAGCACCGCAATTCAATATGATCATGGCTGATCATCCTCAATCAGTACCCCATTCCTGCCTTCTCCCCATATCCCCGACTCCACTATCTTTAAGAGCCTATCTAGCTCTCCCTTGAAAGTATCCAGAGAACTGTCCTCCACCACCCTTTGTGGCAGAGAATTCCACAGACTCACAGCTCTCTGTGAGAAAAAGTGTTTCCTCATCTCCGTTCTAAATGGCTTACCCCTTATTTTTAAACTGTGGCCCCTGGTTCTGGACTCCCCCAACATCGGGAACATGTTTGCTGCCTCTTAACAATCTTATATGTTTCAATAAGATCCCCCTCATCCTTCTAAACTCCAGAGTGTACAAGACCAGCCTCCTCCATTCCTCTCAGCATATGACAGTCCCGCCATACCGGGAATTAACAGTGTAAACCTACGCTGCACTCCCTCAATAGCAAGAATGTCCTTCCTCAAATTATGGGACCAAAACTGCACACAATACTCTAGGTGTGGTCTCACTAGGGCTCTGTACAACTGCAGAAGGACCTCTTTGCTCCTATACTCGACTCCTCTTGTTATAAAGGCCAACATGCCAATCGCTTTCTTCACTGCCTGCTGTACCTGCATGCTTACTTTCATAGATTGATGAACAAGGACCTCCCAGAATACCACTTTTCCCAACTTGACACCATTTAGATAGTTATCTGCCTTCCTGTTTTTGATACCTAGGTGGATAACCTCACATTTATCCACATTAAACTTCATCTGCCATGCATCTGTCCACTCCCCTAACCTGTCCAAATCACCTGCATTCTCATAGCATCCTCCTCACAGTTCACACTGCCATCCAGCTTTGTGTCTTCTGCAAATTTGCTAATGTTACTTTGAACAGAGGATTCCTAACGTTATACATGGAGAAGGCCTACGCTTGGAAAGATATCAAGCCAGAAGATGTGGAGGCATTGATTTTGCAAAATTTCTTAGAGGTTGGTGTAGCTCGATGCAAAATCTCAACCACATGGGGGAGATGAATCTTGTTATTAATACTAGAGCCATCAATCTAAAACTGCCCAGACAACTGAGAGAAAAGTGGAGAGATAAAGCAGGCCGAATAATGGAAACCGGAGCAAATAGAACAGAAGGAGAAGCCAGCTACTCGTGATGCTGTCACCTCACCTCAAGTAACTGTTCAAATTGAGGCTGGGGTAGAAGCCTGTATCTTCTCTATCTTACCAGTACAGGTAAGGAATAGCAAGACGAATACAGTGTTGCAAATATATGCATTTTTAGATCACGGAAGTTCGGCTACCTTCTGCATAGAGAATGCTGGACATCACAGGAGAGGAGATTAAGATTCGATTGCATACCATGAATGAAGAGAAGGAGTCCGTTAATCATTACATTACAAGTATGGAAATATCTAGTCTGGATGAAGATAATTTTATACCAATATCTGTTTACACATGAAACTATGCCTATTGGTCATCAAAATATACCCAGACATGAGGACTTGAGACAATGGCCTTACTTGAAGGATGTCAAAATATCTAAAATAGATTCTGATATTGACTTACTTATCGGAATGAATGCCTTGAAGGCATTTGAACCGATACAGATTGTTAGGAGCAAAGGTGATGGACCGTTTACTGTGAAAACCCTACTTGGATGGGGTTATCTATGGCTCCTTGAGAAGGAACAACGAAAGCGGGAACCAGAAGAACTACCCTGCCGCTGCTGTTAATCAAATACCTACTGGTAAATTAGAAAAGCTATTGATCAAGCAATACAATCATGACTTCAATGAAAGAACTAGTAAGGAATCTGAAGAAATGTCCAGCGAAGAGTTAAAGTTCTTCGATATTATGAACTACTCAGTAAAGATGAAAGACGGACACTATTGTTTGGACTTTTCTTTCAAACAAGAAAGTGTTAGTCTGCCGAATAATCGTCATATGGCAGAGTAACGCATCCAAAATTTGAAACGTAAGTTTGGCAAGAATACGAAATTTAATGAGGAATATACGTCTTTCCTAAAGGATATGATTGACAAAGATTATGCCAAACTGGTACCAACAAACCAACTGAATCTAAGTGATGGAGAGCTATGATACATTCCGCACCATGGGGTGTGTCACTCGAAAAAAAGGGACTGAGGATGGTCTTTAACTGGGCTGCAGTCTTCAAAAAAATGTCACTTAACTGTCAACTACTGCAAGGTCCAGATTTACCAAGTCACTCATTGCAGTTCTCATTAAAATTCAGATAAGAACCAATTGCTTTGATGCTGATATCAGAGCGACGTTTCATCGTCAAAAGTATCAGAAAAACACATTGACTACCTGCGATTCTTGTGGTTGAAGATCTTTTTGCATACCAGATGAAGGCACATCTCTTTGGAGCAGAATCATCACCAAGTTGTGTGAACTTTCCATCAAAGAAGACCGCAGAGGATAACAAAGTTCATTTTACAGTGGAATGATGACCACTTTGAAAGAATAATTTCTATGTGGGTGATTGTTTAAAAATCCATGTCTACTGAGCAGGAAGCAATTCAAATGATAAAAACATCTGACTTCCCTCTACAATAGGGGAGGATTCTGCTTTCCATGTGGATCAGCATCAGTAGCGTTGTATTGGAAGCATTCTACCAGATGATAGAGCCAAAGAGGACTAGAGAGTTTAGATTTGGACAAGACAATTTGGCAATGGAAAGAGCATTGGGGAGCTACTGATGTTTCATTAATGGAAATATTTTAACACAAAAGAAAATCCTGCGGATGATAAGAGAATGGATCAATGGACCCAGAGTTTTTCTGTAAGCCAGACCGAGAATGGCCAGAACATGAGCTGGGATTTGAAACCTCTGCTAATGATCCAGAAATTAAACAAAACACAGTGAAAGTTATTACTAAAAATCCTATTATTCTCTCGAATGATTTTCACACTTCAACATCATTGTAACAACATATCCGTGAGTTGATTGGACATGGAGGAAAAAGTTTCTTGCTCTCAAACTTTGGGCTTTGGACAATATACGGTATTATTGAAACAGAGAAACATAGAAAATAGGTGCAGGAGTAGGCCATTCGGCACTTTGAGCCTGCACCGCCATTCAATATGATCATGGCTGATCATCCACAGTACTATCCTGTAACCTGCCTTCTTTTCATACTCCTGATCCTTTAGCCACAAGGGCCAAATCTAACCCCCTCTTAAATATAGCAATTATGCCTGATGTTATGGGTTTGGTGCGCACGGTACGACTTCAAACTAACAGCAATGTTTTAATATGACCAATAACCAAGTTATGCTTACTTCTAGAAGGTGAAGGTGAAGATGGAAGAATCGCTGAAGAAGTCTGAATGCGGATATATAATGGACCTGCCAATGAGTGAGAGACCAATGAGGGACGAGTTTTGAGCTCTATGTTGATTTGAGCAAGGCAGGGAAGGATGATAATATAAAGAAGGAAAATGCTCATGTACCTAGTTAGACGCTCTACCACAATAAAACCGCTAGGGACACGACAAGAAGTGACGCTAGTGCAGGCTCTCGATGCTTTTGAACAGCATGGTTAACCCGTGAGGAAAAAGACCATCAACAGGTATTGATTCTTTACAAGGAGCCAGGAAGAGGGGAGACATTCGTTCTAAACAGAACTGTAGCTCTTGGCAGCTCATTGCAATTTCAGAGAGTTGAAGGATTCACTGATAATTGATAGAATAATATGATGGCATAAGAGATGACATGCTGCGGGAGAGACTTCTCCGAGAAACCTCACTTGACTTAGAAAAGTGTGTGAAGGAGTCAGGCTTTCCAAGGCCAGAGTTGATGTCCTGTTAGGTGACCAATGACAAGATGTCTGTGCGAGTGAGACAATAGGGACAAGATACCAGCCAACCTTAGAGGTGGAAATACTGCGGATACAAACATGAGAGGAAGAAGGACGAAAGTCCCAGCATCTGGCCAGGAGTGTTTCAATTGCAAAACCATTTTGCGTCACAACCATGGAAAAGCAGGTGCAACAGAAGAACCAGAAGAAAGAAAAGGAAGGCAACAAATCTGTGCATGCAGTGGGGGAAGTGGAGAGCTTCAGTGATACGGTATGATGACATTCAAGAGTATGCTGAAAATTCACACATAGGCTGTGGGCCGAGCTTCAAAAATGTCCAAATTTAACTTTTGTGACCGTATCTCGAACTCATGAACTTTTGCACAGATTTAGATAAAATATAATTGGAAAGGAACAAAAAAGTGCAATTAATTAATTTTACTAATTAGAAAATTAATAGGAAATACTGGCGGATACATGAGAAGTCTGTGCTGTGGTCAATTTTAAACATATTTATTAACATGAGCTATAATATATATATATATATATATATATATATATGATATAATATATATATAGATATATATATAATATAATAACCATATAACAAAACTGGGGCAGGAGAGCCGCGCGGCCCTTCCAGTCCATGCCGACCATTGTCCAGCATCTGGACCAGGTCCAATACCTATCCATCTTACCAGGCCTCCACCAACCTCTGCTGGGTTTCACCAGCCCCACCCTCTGAGTAAGAAGTTCCCCTCACGTTTACCCCTAAACTTCTGTTCCCTTAATTCTAATGTCATGCCGCTTGTTGAAATCTTCCCTACCCTCAATGGAAAAGCTTATCCACGCAACGCTGTCTATCCCTTTCATCAGTGTAAAGACCTCAATCAAGTCCCCCCTAACCTTCTGCGCCCAAAGGAATAAAGCCTAACTTGTTCAACCTTTCCTCTGTAACATAGTTGCTGGAACCCTGGCAACATTCTAGTAAATCTCTCTGTACACTCTCTATTTTAGACATCCTTCCTATAACTAGCGACCAAATTGTACACCATACGCCAGAATTGGTCTTACCAATGCCTTGTACATTTTAACATTACTTCCCTACTCCTATATTCAATGCTCGATTTATATAGGCCAGCACACAGGCTTTCTTTACCACCTATCGCATGCGATTTCCACCCTTCAGGGAACAAATGCACCAGTTTATTCCTAATCCCTCTGTTCCACAGCATTCCTCAATTCCATACCATTTTACTCATGTACTCCTATTTTTGATTTGTCCTGCCAAGATTGTACACTTCACACTTATCAGCCATTAAACTCCATCTGCCATCTTTCAGCCACTTTCCAAATGGCCCCAAATCTCTCTGTAGACTTTGATAATCTACTTCATTATCCACAATACCACCTATCTTAGTATCATCTGCATACTTACTTCTCCAATTTTCCACCCCATCATCCAGATCATTGATGTACATGACAAACAACAGTGACCCCACAGATCCTGAGGCCACCCCACTGGTCACCGCGTCCAACCTACAAACAGCCCAGCCACCTGGTCTCTCTGACATCGCCCATTCAGCCACTTTTGAAATCCATCTTGCTACTCCGCCATTAACACCCAAGATTAAACTTCTGAACCAACCTTCCTGGGAACCTTGTCAAAGACCTACTGAAATCCTAGAGACAACATTCCACTGCTTTTACCCTCATCAATTTCCCTATTACCGCTCAAAAAATTCAAGAAGGTTTGTCAAACATGACCTTCCAGGCACAATTCCATGTTGATCCGGTCCTGATCAGACCCTGTTTAGCAAGGCTTATATATATTATCTCTAAGTATCCTTTCCAATTTATTTGCCCCCACTGACGCAAACATTAGTCGATAATTGCTAGGTTTATTCTTTGAACCTTTTTTTAAACAATGGATCAACATGCGCCAGTAAACCCAATCCTCCGCACTATTCCAGTTTCCAATGACATTTAAATAGTTCTGTCATAGCTCCTGCTATTTCTACACTACTTCCCTCAATGGCCTAGGGAATAGCTGTCAGGACCTGGAACGTTCCACCTTTATATTTTTGCAAAAGTGTCAGTACTTCCTCCTCTGAAGCTCATAGTTTCCATAGCTACTCTACTTTTTTCCCTTCACCTCACAGAGTTCAATATCCTCCCTTGGAATACCGAAGAACAGAAAGTTTCAATCTCCCCCAATCTCTTTTGGCTCTGCAGATGCTGTCCATTCTGGTTCTCTGCTGTCCCAAGTTTATCCCGCGTTATCTTTGCTATTAATATAGCTGTAGAAACCCTTGGATTTACTTTCACCTTTCTTGCCGAAAGCAACCTCATATCTTCTGTTTAGCCTGCCTAATTTTCTTTCTTAAGATCTTTTACAGTCGTTATACTCCCTACACCGATTTACTCCATGCCTCCTATAATATTCTAGATATCTCCTCTTTTTTCGAAACAAGTGTCTAATTTCCCGTGAAAACCATGGCCTTCCATTTTTTACTATTTCCTTTCAACCTAACAGGGACATAAGATCTGTCTCCTTACAATTTTCCCCTTTAAATGCCTCCATTTCCGATTCTACATCCTCCCATGAAACAAAGAGTCCCAATTCAACTCCTTTAAAAATCATCACGCATTCCCTAAAGTTAGCCTTTCTCCAATCAAAAATCTCCACTCTAGGTCCTGTTCGTGACTCGCTCCCATATTATATTGAAACTAATGGGATTGTGATCACTGGTCCCGAAGTGCCCCCAACGCATACCCCGTCACCTGGCCCTGCCTCATTTCCTAACAGAGTCCAGCCTGCCCCTCTCTGGTCGTACCTCTATTACTGCTGCAAAAACTATCCTCACACATTTTACAAACGCTAACCACCAGCCCCATTTACAAATGTGTTTCCAAGTCTATTTGGGAAATTGAAAAGATCTCCCACAATCACTACCTGTGCTACGACTAAATATCTGCTATCTCCTTACAGTTGGCGCGGCCAATTCTCGCTCCCCATTTGCGTCGTTAGTAACACCCCAAAAGTGTTTGCTACAACCGTTCCACTTCTCAGTTCCACCCAATAGCCTCCCTAGACAACCCTCTAATCTATCCTCCAAGCACGCTGTAATATCCTCTCTGACAAGCAATGCAACACCTCCACCTCTGGTCCTCCAATCTATCACCCGGAACAACGAAAATCCTGGATATTTAGTTTCCAATCACAGCCCTCCTGCTAACCATGTTTCACTGATTGCACAACATCATAATTCCAGGTTCCAATCCAGCTCTAAGTGCATCCACACTTACTTACAATGCTCCGAGCATTAAAATATGTACATTTTATAAACCCACCATCCTTTATTCTCTGCTATATCTTTTTCATCTTTCTCGCCTAATTTTGGTCCGAGTGCTACCTTCTCTCCTCTTGCCCCACACCCTGGGTGTTCCCCTAGCCCCCTCTACCGAGTCCCTCCCCCCTCCGTTCTAGGTAAAGTCTCGCCAGTAGCCGTTGCAAACCCCCTGCCAGGATATTGGTCCCCCTTCGGGTTTCAATTGCATCCTGTACTCTTGCGTACAGATCATGCCTTCCCCAAAAGAGTCCCAGTGATCAAGAAAATTGAACGCTGCCACTGCACAAGTCCCTCAGCCTCGCATTTATCCTCCAACCTCTTTTAATTCCCCTACTCTCACTGTCACGCGGCAAGCAGTAATCCCGGATACGTTATATTATATATATATAAAATATATATATATATACCCACACACACACACACACACATACATATACATATATGTATAACGACATGAATATGAACTTTAATCATAACATACTAATGTATACTTAGCTACTACTATTACTACAACTCTCATTTTGCCATTTATTCTCTGACCGTTTATTGCTAGGATATTTGTGCCACCTTACTCAGTGGTCCTCCTCTCCTCCACGTGCACCAAAGTTTTTTTCCAATCGATGAAGATTACAAATTTATGAAGGTTAACAAATACCGTTATATCACAGATTGGTCCTCCTCGCCTGTCTGTCTCCACTCTCGCCACCCCACGGGCGGCCGGCCAGACCACCACTCACAACCACCGGCCGCCCCCCCAACAGTCACCACCCCCAGCAGCCCGACAGCCGAACCGATCTCCACATCATCCATCGCCTACGACACGCCCGACCGACAACTGACCGATTGATCGACCAACCGACTGACAGACGCACTGATTGACCCTAACTTTAAATACAGTACATCAATTGAAAACAAAATTATCAGAAGGTTTAGAATACCTTTATTCCTTGGAACCCGTTTATTGTTGATGTAATGAAGGAGGGCGCCATGATCCCAAGGGTCACCGCTGCCCTAGCTACCAGAAAACAAAGCGCGGATTGATGTCAGACGCCAATTGACCACTGTCAAATGTGCATTGATTGAACTATAACTACTCGGAGCTTTTCTCATATTATTGAAAAATTGCAGGTTTTGGTCTTGACTATTCAGGGATGTTTTATATATTTTTACCCCAATATGTTAAAAATTTAGGTTAGTTACGTGAGTTGGGTCACAAACTTGAAACGAAAAAGCTCCTCGCCCACAGCCCAATAATTGAACTGCAACTAGAATGGAAATGAACTGCAACTAGATTCTGGAGTAGTTACTGAGGATGGAGAGTAGCAAATGGAACCCCACTTTGTAATTAGAAGAAGAAAATGGAATTTCAGACCAGTTTAGGCCCTAACATCGGTAGTGGGAAAATGCTAGAGTCCGTTAATTAAAGATGGATAGCAGCTCATTGGAAGTGGTGAAATCATTGGACTAAGGTCGGCATGATTTATGAAAGGTAAATCATGTCGGACGAATCTCATAGAATTTGCGAGGTTGGAAGTAGTAGAGTGGATAAGGAGAACCTGTGGATGTGTTATATCTGGACTTTCAGAAGGCTTTCGACAAGGTCCCACATAAGAGATTAGCCATTCAAACTTAAAGCACACGGTATTGGGTTCAGTGTACATGGATAGAGAACTGGCTGCCAACAGGAAGCAAAGATAGGAGAAACGGGTCATTTCAGAATGGCAGGCAGTTGACTAGTGGGTATCCGCAATGCTCAGTGCTGACCCCAAGCTATTTACAATAATATTAATGATCGGATTGAGGGAATTGAATGCAACATAGTAGGTGCAGCAGGCCTTGAGAAAGCGAATGGTAAGTTTGGCAGTCATAGCAAAAGGATTGAGTAAGACAGGGAGGTTCTACTGCAGTTGTACAGGGTCTGTGAGGCCACACCTGGAGTATTCCATACTGTTTTGGTTTCCTACTCTGTGAAAGACATTCGTGCCATAGAGAGAGTACAGAAAGGTTCACCAATCCTGGGAAGGCAGACGTCCCTATGAAAAAAGACTGGATAGACCGGCTTGTACTCACTGAATTTAAGGAGATATGAGGGGGATCTTGTAGAGACGTACACAACTCTTAAGGGTTGACAGGCTAATGCAGGAAGATTGTTCCGATGTTGGGGAACTCCAGAACAAGGGGCACAGTTAAGATAAGGGGGAAGTCTTTTTAGGACCGAGATAGATCATTTTCCACACAGAGAGTGGTGAGTCCTGTGGAATTCTCTGCCACATAAGGTAGTTGAGGCCAGTTCAATGGGCTATATTTTAAAGGGAGTTAGATGTGGCCCTTGTGGCTAAAGGGATCAGGGGTATTTAGAGAGGATTCGGAGTTGGAGGAGCAGCCATGATCATATTGAATGGCGGACAGGCTCGAGGGCCGATTGGCCACTCTCTCCTATTTTCCTATGATTTTCTATGATTCAAGAAGCATTTAAAAGCCGAGTGGTTCTCAGTGTTAAGGATACTCAATTCCCAAAGAAAATCTCACGACCATGATGCTGGAAGAGAAGGAAGTAAATTCCCAGTAGACAGTTGGAGCGAAAACACATTTAACAGCATTTCCATAGGTGCATGCCAAGGTGTGGGATGAACACCAAGCAAGTATTATCGATGTACAACAATATGACAGTGGCCTCTTGGAATAATGCAAGTGAAACTAGTAAAACCGAAAGTATGGAAGGTAGATACAAAGTAGAGTTTGTAGTCCTGGAGGAAGTCTTCATTCATCCTGGGAAGCACGCTGCCCAGCAGATGGACTCAATATCATCGGTCACAGAGAACTAATGGGCATTGAATGGCAGTGAAATCTCCTGAGCAAGAAAGAATGATGGCTGAGTATATACTGATGGTTTGAAGGACAGGTAAATTTGAGGGCAAGGACCGTCTCAGTAGATGACAGCGAACGCCTGATCCCACCTCCACGAAGAGTCCTTATAGCCTGACGGAATAAGCTAAACAGGAAGTTAGACAGACTAACAGAAGCTGATATAAATGCTCAGTAGAGACCCCACACTCCATGGTATCCAGCCTGTGTTTGTAGAAAGCCCAATGGAAAGTTGAGAGTGTGGTTTAGAACCCGAGGGTCTGAACAAGGGCTGAAAGAAGGTCATTGCCCAATGACGATATTGAAGAGTTTCTCACAGACCTGAAGGATGCCAGGTCTTTAGCACGTTTGATGTAAAGAGTGGGTTTTGCATGGGGAACTGGATGATGAGGAGTTCTCAGCTACGACATTTAACACACCCGATAGGCAGATATAGGTAAAGAAGACGCTCATTTAAGAAAGAGGGACTCCCGACTGACACTGACCAGTTGTGGATAGGTGTACTTCAGCATCAGGCATTTAAAGAGCTCGCCACCGTTTCCCTTACGTGCCTAATAACCCCTGTCAGCAATGCTGTCTGTGAAGATAGGTCCGGCTCCTCGGTAAAATGAAGCAAGAAACTGATGCAGCCGGAATCTACTTGATGCTGTTGGAAGGTCATGCTTCAAGCCAATTTGCCAAGACCGCACTCCGGAAATGCTGAAACACTTCACATCGACTTCATTTATGCCATATGTTCCACTCATTACGGTGGGTGGATAGTAATGATCTGATTCTGGACTTTTCATGAGATGTGTGTATGATAAATAATGAAAGATTGTTTAAGAAGAACGCAGAGGCTGGCATAGCAAAGGTATGCAAAATGCTGGAAAAACTCACAGTGAGCAGCAGCCATGACAAAGGAAACTGGTGACATTTCCGGGTTGAGACCCTCTTCAGGCTGATGTGAGGGGTGGAGGGGGGGTGGAAGAAGAAAGGAAGAGTCCGGTGAGCAGTGAGGGTCGGCGTCGTGGGTTTGAGGCGCGAAGTTTGGCAGTCCCATGAGGCTCGGTGATCCCGGTGTGCAGCCTGGCCCAGTGAGGTGGTGAGGTTCGGCAGCCCCGTGAGACAGGATTGGTTTGGCCTTTTTTTGTAGTTTTCTAGTATTGTTTGGTTTTTTTTATGTTTTTTTTCCCAGTGTTTGCGTTAAATAACAAGTTTCAATCGACAACCCTGGTGAGTGAGAGTGAGTGAAGATGTGTGAGAGAGTGGTGGAGAGTGAGTGAGAGTTAGTGGAGTGTGAGTGAGAGTGAATTGAGGGTGTGTGGATGAGTGAGAGTGAGAGAAGTGAGTGATATTGAATAGAGTGAGAGTGAAGAGTATTGATATTGAATGGGGGTGCAGAGTGAAGAAGTGAGGGAGTGGAACAGTGGGGTAAGATAGTGGGTTGAGAGAGTGGGTGATGAGGTGAGGGTGTGGGCGATGGGTGCAGAACATACTAACATTATCCCAGAATAAAGGACAGAAAAGCTATAAAAGTCTCCTTCCAATAGTTGGAAACTGCTCACATCACGTTAAACAACCAACAATTTAGTCCAAAGCGGTTGCCGAGACGTTCTTTCTCTTCAGGATAAAAATCAACGTGGGCAACGGGCCCACCGCGTAGTATATATTGCCGTCGTCTGGGATACCACCGCTGGGACAGAAAGAAAAACAAACAATAAGTAACATTCCCCAGAACTAACTGGGCGACCATTCGCTGAACACTAGGCCTACGAGGCCTAACGTGATCGCACATCTGACTGACATTTCAATGTCCCGTTGTTTGTCACGTGTTCCGAGGTACAGTGAAATTTGGTTGTGATTAAGAGTCACACCAAAAAAGCACAAGATACAAAACTACTTAAAGATAAACATAAACAGCACCACAGCGGCGTGTGTGAATACCCCCGGCCCACACAGCGTAACGAATTCCACAGCCATCAGTTTAATGGTCAGGCACACACACACGCCTCACCGTGATGTGACAGAAGAAGTGTACCGATCGCTCTCACTCTCTCTCTGCAGAACCTGTCCGCCCGAACAGACAGAAACTGCCCACACTCTCATCAGACTCCGGGGATGTTCTCATGGCGCCATGACCCCTAAACACGGCCGATCACTGCCCACACGGCACTCCCCCGAGTCCTCACCAGTGCAGGCAGTACGACCAGCTGTTTGGTTTCAGCGACCTCACATTCCCCACTGTGATGAAGGCAAATACTTATACCATTACATCCCTTCTTTTAACATCCCTTCAGAATTAAAGGAATGTTCTTTTAGAAGGAGATGAAGAGACATTTCTTTAGTCAAGATAGTGACGCTGTGGAATCTTTTGCCACTAAGGCTGTTGAGCCAAGTCAATGAACAAGCTGATTCTTGATTAGTACTGGTGTCAGGGGTTAAGGGGAGAAGGCAGGGAATGGGGTAGGAGGGAGAGATTAGATTCAACCATGATTGAAAACATGGCGTAGTGTGACGTGTTGGGCCGAACGGTCTAATCCTACTCCTATCCTTATTACCCACACTGAGCTTTCTGTCCTGGTCCGCCTCAATGCCAGAGTGAGGCCAACACAATTGAGGAACAGCACCTGATATTTTGCTTGTGGGCAACTGGACATAGCTGCATGTAAGGACATTTAGGGTTATTGCAACGTGCACCGAGGCTGACGCAAAAAGCTTTTTGTAGCGTGGCTAACCAGACAGCAGAAAGACAATACATGATGTTCCATTACAGTGTATAGAACTCGATAAGAGAATAATGTTCGTGCAAGGTAAAGCCAGCAAAGTCCGATGCCAAGGATAGTCCGAGGTTCACCAATCAGTAGATAGTTCAGGACTGCTCTATGAACATGAATTGGTCTAATTTTTAACTACATCTACACCCACTGCCCCCCTCCAGCCTTCCCCCCCTCCTCATAGGAGCAAATTAGGCCATTCAATTCCATCGGGTTACTCGCCCCTTCAAGAATCGCTATTCTATCTTTTTCTTTCCATCTCAACCCCATCTCCTGCCTTCTCCTCATAACCACCTGCAACAGATCAAGAATCTGGCAATCTCAGTTTTTAAAATATCCATTGACTTGGCCTTTTCAGCCGGCTGTGGCAATGAATCCACAGATTCACCACCCTCTGGCTAAAGATAGTCATAGAAGGATTTAGTCGAAGAGGGAGTTAAAGGGTATCGAGTAAAGGATGTTAATGACCCCAGAATTAACAGGAACGGAGCGCCAAAGGGTTAGGAGAGTAAGGCCAAGTAATAGGATCGATGTGAAAGGTGAAATGCGTAAGGAAGTAAAAGTATTGTATATGAATGCGCAAGTATAAGAAGTAAAGTAGATGAGGTGAGGCTCATTAGAGGTGGTAATAGACATTGTGGGGATTACTGAGACGTGGCTGAAGAGGAATCGGGCCTCGAACTTAATATTCAGGTATACATCCTATAAAAGGACAGGCAGGTGGGCAGAGAGGGGGGTAGCTCTGCTGGTGAGGATAGAATTCAGTCCCTTGCGAGGGAAGACATTGACTGACGAGTAGAGTCACTGCAGATTGAGTTTGAGATTATTGTAAAGGCAAGAAGTCACTAATTGGTGTTATTTACAGACCCCCTATTTAGTAGCCCGGATGTAGGTGCAAGTTGCAGCAGAGTCAAAATGGCCATGTAACGAAAGGTAATGCCACGTGGTGATGGGTGTTTTCACATGCAGGTAGACTGGGAAAATCAGGTTGGTCTGACCCCAAGAAAGAGATTTGTAGACGGCCGCCCGAGATGATTCTTAGAGCACTTGTAATGGTGCCGACCAGAGAAAGGCTATTCTGGATTTAGTGTTTTCCAATGAACCATATATGATAAAGAAACTTGAGGTAAAGAACCACTTTGGAGTAATGACAAAATGATTAGTTGTAATCGCAATTTGAGAAGGAGAAACTTTAAATAAGAAGCGCAGGATGCAGTTGAACAAAGGGGACTATGAAGCATGAGTAGGGGAGCGCCAAAGTAGACTGAAGGAATCCAAGCAGGAATGACGTGGGACAGCAATGCAGAATTTCCGGCATAATCCGAAGACACAGAATCTTTTCATTCCCAAAAAGGAAGAAGGCGCAGGTGTGAGCTACCATGCTGACAAGAGATTAGGGATAGAATAAAACTAAAAGAAAAGATGTATAACACAGCTAAGAGTAGCCGGAAGCCGGAGATTGGGAAACTTTCAAAGAACAACAGAAGAAACAAATGGGCAATACGCTGAAAAGTTGAAGTACGAGGACGCTGGCCAGGAATATAAAGGAAGTAAAAGCTCTTTAGATATGTTAAGGGAAAAAGAGTAGGCAAAGTCAAATGTGGTTCCCATGAAGGCAGACAGGGTGAAATAATTAGGGCAACAAGCAAATGCATAAGAGTTGAATAGGTACTTCGGATCTGTCCTTACTAAGGAGAAACACAAACAATCTCCCAGAGGTACGGGAGACAAGGAATCTAACGGGGTAGAGGAACTGAAAGACAATTTTCATTAGGGAGAAGAGTATTGGTAGCTAATGGGACTGAAGATAATAAATTCCCAGGGCCTGATTCTTATCCCAGGATCCTCAGGAGGTGATTCTAGAAATAAGACGCATTGGTGATCCACTTTCCAATGTTCAATAGATTCAGGATCAGTTCCTGTCGATTAGGAGGATAGCCAATGTTATCCACTTTCCAAAGGAGCGAGAGAGAAAACTGGGAATTACAAGACGAGTTAGCCTGACTTCCGCGGTGGAAAGATGTTGGAGTCAATTATTAAGAGAGTAAATAACATTTGATAACAGTAAAAGGAGGAGTCCAAGTCAACTGGATTTAAGAAGAAATCAGGCTTACTAATCTTCCGGAATTTTTTGAGGATGTGACAAGTAAAATGGATGAAGGGTGCCAGTGAAGTAGTGACTAGACTTTCAGAAAGGCCTTTGATAAGGTCCTGCACCATAGACTGTGACTAAAATAGAGCACATGGTATTAGGGTAGGGTGTTGACATGTAGAAAACTGGTTGGCAGACTGGAAGCAAAGAAGTAGGAGTGAACGGGTCGTTTTTCAGTGGCACAGTGGTGAGTGGAAATGCCGCAAGGCTCGGTGTTGGGCCCGCAATTGTATTACCATATTATAAATGAATTTGGAAGTGGGAATTAGGAGCAACACTAGCAAGTTTGCAGATGACACAAAGCGGGTGGCAGTGTAACTGTAAGAGGAATGTTAGGTGGTTGCAGAGGACCCGGGCAGTTGAGTGTGCGGGCAGATGCGTTACAGATGCAGTATATAAGATAAATGGTAGGTTATCCACTTGGCGGCAAAAACAAGGGTGCAGATTATATCTCAATGGGGTTAAGGTAGTAGGGGAGGTACAGTCGACCTGGGTATCAAAGACAAGAATGGTTTTATTGTCATATCCATTTCCTCTCACATCCCAAAGAGGTTCTAGGTTATTGTTTTATATAGCTTCTGTAAATTGTCCTTAGTGTGTACATTAACTAATGAACGGGTGATCACTGGTCGGCACAGACTCAGTGGGCCGAAGAGACGTGTTTTCTCTAAGGTAAACTAAACTAAAATATTGGTGTGATGCCACTTGCAACATGCATGCTTCACTTGTAAATGTATGCATCTGCATAACACAACGACTGCTTAAAAAGCAGCCAAGTGACTTTACAGATTCAGTGCGGAAACAGGCTTTCGGCCCACCGAGTCCACACTGACCAGCAATCCCCACACACTATCCGACACACAAGGGACAATTTACGACTTGCAGAAGCCAATCTCCTACAAACGTGCACGTCTTTGGCTGTGTCTCAAGCAAGGGAGTGTTTCGTAATAAGGTGGACATTGAACGGGCAGATAGATATTAATATTATGATAATAGTTGGATCACGAGACATGCTCCAGGTGACGTAGCTGGACTGAACATCCAGGGATATTCAATATTCAGAGGATAGAGAGAAAGGAGGTGGGTACGTGGCTGTTAGAGAGGAATTAGCGCAATGGAAAGAAGGACAGTAGCTGGAGATTGGAATCGGTTTATTTTAA